>JASAMZ010005002.1:0-60334 GCA_030248115.1 Linhomoeus sp. GSCO2_2 | reverse complement strand
AGAGTTTCGATTCAGTAACTGAAACTGAGTTTCAGTTATGAAGGTTCAGAAAGTCACAACAAGCTGTTCAAAATCATTCTTGCGGTTAGTATATAGTGGACAAAGAAGCAATTTCTAAATTGGGAACGCATCCTCGCATATTTGGACCTAAATATGTACAAAATGTCTATTTATATACAAAACTTCGGCTAGAATTTTGTGAAAATCTGCTGAAATTTGGTAAAATTTGACATTCAAATAACTGAAACTGAACCGCGAGTTTCAGTTTCAGTTTCAACTCTAAAGCAGCCAGGAGCAAATCGAAGCTGACCATAATCAACAATCGAGAGCAACTGAATGCAAAGGGAAAGAAAGTAGCCTACAGAACTGCAAAATCAACTGGCTCCACGCCAACAGCAGCCAAGGTCAACCTTTGTACTTGTAAGCGAACCTTTCTGTTTGCAGTTGTATCCCATTTCTTGCTCGTTATTTCGCCTTTGCCAAGACACGCCTACCGGTACACATACAGTGTGATTACTTTCCAGTCTACACTTGTCTGTCTGGCTGCGATCAATTCTGTCTGGGGGCTTGTTAGTTCCTTCGAAGTTTAGAACGACACGATGGAAATTGTCAGACTTTCGCATGTCCAGACCCACTACCCTCCTTACCATAGCCACTGTGGATTCTTACAGAACCCTGTTAGAAGATGCAAGTACCCAGGAGTGACCATTGAACTGTGGAGAACCATTGCGAAGCATCTCAATCTCACAATTCAGTTTGTTCCTTTGGAGGGGTATAGAAGTGGGAGGATGGTGAATGGCAGCCATTTGTCAAGTCAGTATTTATCTTATTCTGTCACGGGGCACCTAAACATACAAACAATACTGTTCCTCAACTTCATATTGTTTATTTCAGCAGTTGCCGGAAGTCTTTTCAGCAACCGGTCCGATGTGTTTCTCACAGGGGACTATAGCATGTCGGAAGACGATGGCAAACGCATTGATCTAGTCACATTTTCACAGCCAGTGACGGGCTTTGAACCTACACTGATCTTTGCCACGGAAGTGCATGAAAGACTCATTTCTAGTTTTCTGCCCTTTGGGTGGCAAGTGGTACTTGCAACGGCTGCAGCTATCATTCTGTTGTCAGTTGTGGATTCTTGCGCTGAACACGCGCGATTTTCGAACGCGGTTTTCTACAATTTCTCTTTGGCCCTGTTCAAAAGAGGTCGCAGCGACAACAGAAGAATTCTCTTCGTTGTGAAGCTGCACGCGTTTGCGTTGCTGTATGCCTGTTACTTCGCGGCGTTTCGCAGCAAGGCGAGCCTGACGACAAAGACTCCATTGATCAGTTCAATGGAGGAGTTTCGCCACAAGCTATCAAATGGTGATTAAAGGCTTTCTGTTCTAGGATTTGTCTTTAATCCGTTGGCATACACCGTAAATACGGCAATAAGCCCCCTCCCGCTCCGCAACTCCCGAAGTCCCAGGTGTGAAGGCTATTGGAGTACTCACAGTAAACAGGGTCTCGAGTGTGGAGATCGGTTTTTATACTCCACAAAAAAGTGTGGAGTATATAGCGTTTGTGCGCGAAAGCAGAAAATTACAACGGATGTAGTTCGCGCGTGCAGCGGCCGATTTGCAAACGGTCTTTTGCGTTGGGTAGGCCTAGTGGGTGGGCAACCTGCACGACAAATGGGGTCACGCTGCGGGACCCCGTTGGCGGGAAATTCAAAAATTTAAATTTTCAAAGTACTGAAAATTGGGTTGGGCAAGGTAGAACTCGAAAAAGTTGCATATAATGGTATATACTATCTTTTGATATGTTGTAGTACTCGATAGGGCCGAGGGTGCAAGAAATGAATTGGATCGCTGCGGGACCCATTTTGGCGCCAAATTTAAAAAATTCGCGAATTTCGGCCCCGGGTCGACTTTGACGGGCTACTGTACGAGCTAGGTAGCAGCTAGAGCGGCGAGACCACTCTTGGTGCTCCTTCCCAGATGTTCTCTATCGAATGAGCCATGAACGGAGAAAATCGGGCGAAACACAAAAAAGTTATTTTGGTGGAACTTTTTTGACTCCAGGTCCGAAAATTGCGAATTTCGCGTTTCGGCGTCTGTAGCGGTCGAAAGCGTCGCCGGATCGTTCCAGAAGTGGTTCTAAACGATTCTACACTGAAATCTGGTCAAGAAAAGTGTTTTGGACAAATTTTCAGAGCTACAGTATCCCTGACGCGTCGGTTTGAATTTTGGGCGTTTGGTCGATTTTGGCAATATTATACTCGATTTCGGGGTTTTCGGGGGCGCTGATTACGAATTTGCCATTTGTTTAGCGTTTGGATGTAGATATGCCATGCGTATGACGAATTTGCATGCTACCGTACCCCAAGTGCAGAATTTCGGTTCCTGGAGTCTATAGGAAGTTAGGGGTGTTGTATGTCGATTCTGGGGTACTTTCGGATGTAGATCACGAAGTCGGCGTTACTTTTGCGATTGGGAGTGCCAGGATTCCACAACAGCAGAGGAGTCACCGTGCATAGGAGTTCAAATTTGTGGAGTATACTGCGTCCCCCGGACGACTTGCCTGGTTAAAGTCTCATACCATCTGGCCATCCTGCTCCGAACAGACACCCCCACTCCTCCCCAAGGCGCATGCCAAGCTAGCTTGAGCTTGCCCTGTTGGTTTGCGGTTTGCGAAGATTGAATTGCGTCTAACAGTTTGCGAAGATTGAAGGGTGGTTGTGGGTGTTTTGGACAAACGCGGTGGTTTTCAAGAACCAGAATACTGGTCACAACACCAGGTCGACCGTGGTAGAGGCAAGCAGTCACCCTCCCACCCCCCCCCCCCACCCTCCCCATTAATCCTGTACTTATACGGCGCCTGCATGCCGAGTGGATTTCTTTCAGGCGAGATTCACTTCCTGGTGCCAGGAAACATGTGGGGAGTGCCGCTTGAAGTGTTCTTAAACGACACACTGGGGGATCATGCCGCGAGCGACGTCTGGACGAAAATCTCAGAAGTCGATGGGGGGACATTTGAAGCGCAATCGCTGTGCAGAAAGAAACACCATGTGCTCTTTGCGCACATTGGCCAGATGTCTCCAGTTCTCTTCCAAGACGTAAAATGCAAACTGACTCTGTGAGCAAAATTTGAAAGTTGTTCATCGAAATAACCCTAACAGCATGGCCTATACTGCCTCAATACTGCACTTAGCGTTTCGAACAAGATGGGGAGTGGGGGGGGGGGGAACTAGAAGGGGAGACGATGTTGCCAAAAATTGTCTTCAGACAAATCCCACTGGTTGCAATTTGGTATAATCATACAGCATGTGCATTCAATCTCTCCTACGGCGCTGTTTCTGCGCAGACGTCTCGGTGAAGCGCCACTGACAGCATTGTGCGACTAGTGAAAAAGATTTCCGCTTAAAAAAGCCTCCGATAATTCTTGACTTGCTATAACCCAAGAATTCTGCGTAGACCGCTGCAGGCAAGACATTATTCAGCTTTCGTCTTGGCCCACTGCATGGCGCGAAGTACGCCGGTTTCGCCTATCGCAAGCGATGGAAGCACACAGAGAAGGCCAATCAACTATTGTCAATCCTGGCGTCGATGGAGCAAATTGACACGTTCTGGGCTAGAAGATATTTGAGGAGAGACATCTCGTTCACCCGGGCCAAAGTGACGACTGCCGAGACTCAAAGGGTATGTGAGTAGAGCAAGTGAGACGCGTGCGATATTTGTCTTTGTCTAACAGGAGTGCAATGTGAGCGATGTGTAGACGAGGTGGCGTCTCCGCTACTATACAAACAGCACCAACTCTAGCCACAGTCGATAATCACGCTTCTAACAAATCTGGGCTCTCCACAACGGTGCATGTAAGCCTCTCTCTCTATCATCTTGCTGCAACATGAAGTAATTCGTTGCAGGCTTACGAGAGGCCGCCATCCTTCGGCATTGGCGCATTCTTGCCTGGTGTTCGCATGTGGCTGGCAGGCAACGCCTTCTCTACTGTAGTGCTAGCCATTGAACTATGGACCAAGTGGAGATCGAGGAGGAGGAAAGCCTCGACGTCGCATTGCCACAAGTTCTGCTAACATTTCAAGACAGTCAGAATTCGCTGCCAAATGTCGTGTTTCTAACAGGCGACAGGAACAGACAGCACTGTACTACGCCGTGCATACATAGTTACAGCATACATTGCTCGCATTGGGTTTGAAAATGAGGCTTGCGCATCGAGCATTTCACTTGTCTGTTCTCATTCGCGATTCCAGGATATGGTAACGCACAATATCTGAGACTACGTTGCCGATGCCGGCATTACAAAGTGCCATAAGTTCCCCGTACCGTTTGCTCCAATGTGAATGACAGTCTGTGCGCATGTAGCACTCTTATCTCACACAACGGGCGCACGTGCGCACGACGTGTGCTCGCTCGTTGTGGTTAGTGGAAGCAGCTTTGTCGCGAAATAGAGAGTTCTTAGCGACTGAGAACACGAATTTCTAAAGAGAAATGAGTGTCGATCAGTCTTGTCGTTGTACCACATTTTTCTAAATTGTTTTGTTATTGTTTTGTTCCACTTCTTAATTTTACAAATTGTTTTGTTATTGTTATTGTTCCTCTCGAATTTCGACAAATTGTTCTTGTTATTGTTAACAATTTAGGAACAATTGTACCTAAATTGTTCCTAGGAGGGTGCCGTAGGGCAGAAGTTCGTTAAGTGGTATTTTCCATGAAATCAAACGAGTTGCGACGTGATAAACATTCTCAAATTATAGGATATTTGCTCCACAACTGCTGTGGATTACAGCATACTTTTACCTACATTCAGAACAATTTGGGTGCAATTTATGAGTTTCCAAATTGTTTTGTTCTGGCGCCATTTCAGATTGTTATTGTTATTGTTTTGTTCCTGGAGGCAGTGGAACAAATTGTTATTGTTCCTAAATTGTTAACAATTTAGGGGTACAAATTGTTAGGTACAATTTGTACCAAGGAACAATCGACAAGACTGGTGTCGATTTCGCCGTGCAGCACAGCCAAGATGAGAAGATGTTCTACATCGACTTAGGTGGAACATTTGTTTGTGACATTTGCAGTCGCTGCAACAGATTATACCTAAATTTTACCATCTAATGCTTGCGTTATTCAGGAAATGAGCAAGCCCACCTCAAATACGAGTTGACGGAAGACTCAATGAACATCGTCTCAACTTTTGTCCCTCCTGCATTTCGAGGGAAAGGGCCTTACGCGGAGCAGCTGATGCTGGTGCGTCTTTTGCAATTCTATGCGTAATTACCTTCAAATTAGATGCGTATTTTCAGAACGCGCTGCAGCACGCTCAGAAGAAAGGGTTGCAAGTCGAGACGAGTTGTTGGTACGCCGAGCACTACTGCAAGTACAAGGCCAGTCCGGAGTTGAAGAAGTTAATGAAGAGCTCCGTGTGATTTTTGTTGTGACATCAAGTGTTGGAGGAACCACCGTAGGTTCGACTTGTCTCAAACATGTTACCCAATTCACGCTAATGATGTAGACCCGCCTCAAAAAGCAGTGCAGTGCTATCATCAAACAAACTGCCACACTGCTCTATAGAGGCATAGCACAGACAGACGGCAAAAGGGCGCAGCGGCAGGCTGGGCCCTTTAGGAAAGCAACACACTTGTGTGCACAGCAGAATTGAGCCTGCATAGGGCATAGTGAGGGGTGGCGCGTGCACAGAAGTGCGCAAGGCAATGCTGCAATGGAGACGCTTCCTACTATGTACATTGTACCACGGATGTACCGCGCGCTGCCGCCACTTAGGTTCCACTATGTGGTGGTTATGACGCGCACAGCATTTCTCCTAGATAGTAAACACAAATATCACTAAGAGAAGCTTCAGTTCTGCCTTCCGAATTGAAAGAAATGCTCTCAAAAGGTACTAATGCCAATTTCACAGCAGATTAGAAGATTTCATCTTCTAAGCATGCGCCGTTCCAATTTTGACACCACCATTTCTTTCAGAACTGCCCTGCGCTCGAATTCTTCCACCACTGTTCATCATCAGCTTCTATTCTGCACAATTAGCGGAATGCAAAGGAGGCAGAGGCAGGAGTCGGGGCGGAGGGGGAGGCGGACATTACTACGACGATGGCAGCGGCTCTGACTGCGACACACAATGCTTGGTGTGAGTTCGGAATGCTGTTGACTAAATAAGGTCCACACGTGACTGTTAATGGAGCATCTGCTCCAGTGCAGTTAGATCAGATGGGCTCAGACCGTGTTTAATCAGGGCAAAACGCAGCAGTGGTCTATGAATACCTAATTCTATTTCGTAATATATTCTGTGTTCTGCGCACCATCAAACGACCGCAATCGCTTGAAGCGCTCTCGTCAACATTCGGTGTCGCGTGGAAATTGGAGCGGGGGTGGGCGGGTGGGGGAAGCGGGGAGGGGGGGGGGGGGGGTCAGCATCCTTTGCAGGTTTGCACTGTCTTCCTCGTTGCAGATTGATCCTTGGAGGCTGCGCACTCCTCGCATTGGTCACAGTGGCCGTTGTGTGGCTGTGCAGAAACGGCTGCGACTCCAGTGAGGGCTCGCAGACGCCAGAGCGCCATCAGCAGCCGGAGGAAGAAGAGATGAATGACCTGCGTGAAGCATTTGATGACTGAGAGATTTCCCTTGCCACTTACCAGTGATTTCTCTTTAAATTCGTAGTCTGACTGTACTCTGTGTCTGCAACCTTCATACACTGCCAAGCTGGTATTGAGACGTACATAGGTACTGTATACTAAGCCGCCTACATAACTCCTTCAGTTTGTCTGTGCTGTGTGCACACCTTGCAGGGGCGTAGCCAAGGTTGGCAAGTGGGAGGAGCAAGAATTTCTTGGCGGGAGGGGGCGAAATTCGTGTTGTTTCAATGCTGAGCTGCACAAATTTAGCGTCGTAGCCGCAAATTTTGCTAGTATTTTTTTGTCTTGAAGGCAATTGTTCTCTATTTACAGCGTCGCAGCCGAGATTTTCACTACATGGACGCGATCATCACTCCGACTTGACTGTTCTTTGCAGAACTGTTGTTGTTGACGCAAAATGTGCGTAAAACACATCCGCCCTATCTGATAACAGATCAGTGTTTTCACTTCTTCCGGCGCTGGCACGAAGTTTTACACTCCGCTAATTCTTCACACGAAGGCCGCTGAACCTCTCCTCCTGCCAACCCAGTGCGTGCGTGCGCACAACACCACTGTGTAACAAATGTCGTGTCGTCAGTGCCGCGCACACAAATAGAAGTGGGACGACAATCATTGGCCCCGAGTTGTGTGCATAGATTATTGCACAAAATCGGTGAGAGATGAGGTTCCCAAGAGGTACGTCTGCCTGAATTGTTCAGCTCAGGATGGCCAATAGAAACTTAAACTACCGTAGTTTCAGTTTCCGTTGCAATCAGTTAACTGAAACTGAAACTGAATCGAAACTGGCGCAGACGCCATAACTAAAACCAAAACTGAAGCTGAAACTCACGGCTTAGTTTCAGTTATATAAGGTTGAGAATTTGCAACGTCTTAGTGTATCTTCCTCAAATACTGACCAAATATTACGACTAAAATTGAATATCAAAATATCCACAAAATATCACATTCCTGGCCTTTAATAACTGAAAGTGAAACTTGGCCATCGTCATAATTTTAACTGAAACTGAACCTAAAATGAGTTTCTATTGGTCACCCTGGTTCAGCTACAAAATACAGTTTTCGACGATGTTCTTCACTAAATTGTTTTATTTGCAGACGCGCGTCGCCGCCAAACCCTATGCATAATCATCGCAGTCATCGTAGTCCTTGTGTCAGCTCAACTGGCGGAGTGCAAGCGCGGCAGAGGCAGGTCGTCGTCTCACAGCAGCAACAACTATTACGACGACGGCACTGGGGGCAGCTGCGACACCGGCTGCACAATGTGCGTGGAGGGTTACTGTAGCTACAAATTTCAAATTGAGCGTTTCGAAGTCAATACCAATCAGGGTGGCCAATAGAAACTTAAACTAGTTTCAGTTTCAGTTTATGTTACAGTCAGTACTGAAACTGAAACTAAATTGAAACTGCTAGAGACGCCCTAACTGAAACTGAAACTGAAACTAAAACTCGCAGATTAGTTTCAGTTATTTGATTGTGACATTTAGCAAAATTCCGTCATTTTGGCAAAATTCTCAGCAAATTTTGCAACTTAGTTAAACAATTGGATAATGTTCGGGCACAGCTGGCTAAAGAACAAGGTCAAAGTTCAAAAATTTCTCTCAACTGACAAAATATTAACATCCAAATACGATTTTTAAGGTAAATATAGTGACATTTTGACCTGGTAAATATAGTGACATTTTGACCTTCAATAACTGAAACTCAATAACTGAAACTGAAACTCAGAAGATGCCGATGGCATAACTGAAACTGAAACTGAAACTGAAACTCGGACAGCATCATAATTTTAACTGAAACTGAAACTGAAACTAAAATGAGTTTCTATTGGTCACCCTGATACCAATCGAATACCAGACTGCGAAATTTGTACTGGCGTTTCCACACGTCAATTGTCACACGCGTGCCGCCGTGGCATTGAAACCATACTACTTCTCCTCAACGCACTCCTTGATGAGTTACATGTGGTGATGTCACTGCGAATACTCATGCTGATGTACCTACGTGTACGTATGTACATAGGTGTGCGATTAGTACCGTTTGCAATGCATTTGCCATTTACACATCTCTTAAAATATATACATGAAATTATTGCATAAGATTAAATTACATATTAATTAAGTTATTACTAGCCAAATTAGATTTATACACATTCAATTATAATAACTACATTTTGTTTGTGTTTCTAATACCTAAAGCATTCTTATGTGTAGAAGTTTGATAGCATTTCGACTTAAAAGATCGTGCGTAGGTCACCAGGCGTTTGCAACCAATGCTACTGATGAACAATTGCACAGTTTTCATTTCAGACTAATTCTGATTGGCTGCGCTGCTCTCGCCTTTGTCACGATTGCCGTGGTATATCTCTTCAAGAACGCGTTCAAGTCCGCCAACCACCGTGATTATCAGGATATCTAGTGAAATGAGAAAACGTTGTGTCGGTAAACACGGCACCAGTGTATGAAATTTGTAGCTATTTTGGTGCAACTTCGACTTTTGGTTTACAAGGTATTATTGTGTGCTGTGCGTTTCTCTTTCTGAAGATGAATATTCGTCGTTCGCTTGGATCGTGCGTTTGCAAAGGCGCACTATTCAAATCCGGCGCCACCTCTCCGCTCGTCCGCCCGTCGCGAAATGGTTTTCGCTCGCCTTCCCTAGTCCCTGCGTTCTATAGTCCCCACGTACATACATACACGCAACACATCACACAAGCGAGCGCGAGGCATTTCGGTGTAGGCTCGGCCGCTCGCAAAGTGCGCTCTGCTCGCCCCACCGTTCCATTAGCGACGGGAGGCAGCTGTCCCATCCCCCCTCCCTTCCTTCGGCTAGGAAAAGGGGGGAGTATCGATCCGCCACCCCTCCCCTATCCCCCCTGAAGCTAGCTGTGGAAGCCCCACAACGCAGGGAAGAGGCTAGGCGGGCCCGCGACGCTTTTGCCTCCTAATAATTCTCCGCATGTCTGTGGACGCGAGCGAGGGGCGCGCTAGAGCTACACACGTAGAGCCAGCTTCTCAGCGAGTGAGACCTGAGAACTGAGAGAACTTGTACTGCTGCCTACATTACAGAGAACGCGAGAGAAGCTTGTAAAAGCGAGAGGAACGTCGATCTCTCTCCCAATTATTGGAAAATGGCCACCGGAGGAGGGGAGGAGGCCCAACTGGCGCAGTGTCAGGCCTACGTGGAGCTGCACAACGTGCAGGGTCTGGTCAAGGACGCGGTGGTGCAGCTGTGCATCCACAAGCCCGAGCAGCCCATCCCCTTCCTCAAGGACTACTTCGGCAGACTGGAGGACAAGATGAAGGCGGGGCAGGTGGGCGTGACACAGCAATGCGCTTACAGTGACTGAGAGTAGTGGGCCAAACATGCCATTGTCCTTTGAGGACGCTGACTTTGATATCTTTGATAGTCTCGCCTGGTTAACTTGCCCGACAAGACAAGACAATTTGGATTGTCCCTGGTGGTCGCATAGACAAGACAATTCAGAAAGTCTGACACTTCAATCTGCGATGCCAAGGTCAAAGACAAATACAAGACAACTATATGGCAGAGTCCAGGGACAATGGCATGTCTGATTGTTAGGGATAATGATGGTTTGGTGGAACGAAAGGCACGTACACTGTAGACAGGTGCAATGAAGGTAATGTTGTGTACTGTATGTAGTTTATTATTACATATTGCCTCGGTTATACCTACCACGTGCGAGATATGTATGAAGCTTTCTTGCACCGTTTGACATCATAAAGGTTTCGTAATTGCATTTGGATTGAGACCAAGAATCCAAACATCACACGATGAAGCCGAATCACTGGCTAGAATATTAGAGTGAAGCGCATATGATTTGTTTGCAATGAATTCGAACCATGTGAACTAAGCTGACAATGATTTGCTGTGCGGTTCGTTGATGCCCTGTAGCAAGCCGATGTTTCCAAAGTCCGAATTCACAAATGACAGACGGGCAGCCTGCATAGCCACAATGCCACCACAACGACATGTCACGTGCTCCTAAGCACAATTTATAGCATAATAGGAGTTTTGCTGACAAGCTGCTTGCGCCCCGCCAACAAACAATTTTTGAAAGAGCGTGCTGAAGCCGATTGCAGAGTCCGAACAAATGCCTATGCTTTCTATGGTACGCTTCTGATTTTGTCCTGGTTAGTGACATTATCAATGACTCTACTGCTCAGACATGAACCGTGTCAGCCTACTGCAAACTGTAACCTATGCAATATCCTGGTCCATCTGTTGCGTAACACGCTGAGAAATTGTTGTGCGTATGTATGTACGTGTATGCGACGAATTTCCCATCAGAGTTATCGGCTTTCTGAATCTCAACCTTCACGTCGCACCTTACCGCATACGCCGGGGTGGGCCTGCGCATCTAATTTTGTGACGTCAAGACTCACGAGTCTTGGAGTTGAAATGCGAAAGGCCACCCAGAGCTCCTGACTTGTTGGCCTGACATAATGTGGTGCGGTGATTGTAATAGTAATAGCAGTACTCACTTCCCAGTTACTACTGCCCCATATACCTACTGTTGATCCTATAGTACGTTACTCCCATGTGTTTTGCTGCCTCCATCTTCCCGAGGATCTCTAACGTTGTCTCCCAATGGCGCACTCGATGTACCACTGACGCTGCCTGATCCATAAAGGCCAACTTTGAGTCGACAGCTGAGGAGAAGAAGAAGGGAAGGAGGGAGAGAGGTAAAAGGCGTATCCCCTGTCTCTCTCCTCTCGGCAAACAGAGAGGAAACGGCGCGGGGGCGGCGGCTGCCCCTTCTTGAGAGGAAATGTAGCTGACGACACAGCGGCTACATCGAAGAGAGAGAAGGAGGGATGGACACATTCGGCCCTCGTCCCCTCCTCCCAGTTCAAACATGGACATCCCGACGAAGCTTGACTGATGGGATGACACACTGCTGGGGGCTGAACTGTGGAGGAACAACACCATCCAACCCGTCCAGCCTCGACGCTGTGAGCAATAGCGTCTTGTTACGCGTCCTGTCGTCGTCGTCGTCCCCTGATTCGATTGACGCACAAGGCCCGGCCGCCTTCCCTTTTTACACTTGCGCTGAAGCCAAAGAGCAAAAAGAGCTTCTCTGTCGGACCGTGGAGAGAAATTGTGTACCCCATTGAGGTGCCAACTTCGGAGAATGGGCGGTGAGCTGGCGCGGCCGATTAGGGCCTGCAATGAGGCGTGGATCGCGCGGAGGTCCGGCAGGAAAAACAGCGCTCCTCAAGAGCCGGCCAAGGAGAGCGCTGCCAAAGAAGAGCCCGTGACTCAAGCTCCGGAGATTGACGATGCGGTGGAAAGCGGACCGGAAGCTCCCGCGGAGCCCACAACAACTGAGTTGGCACCGGTACGACCCAAGTCCCAAGTCACGCCACTTACGGCCCCATTTCAAAAACGATTCAATGTATTCCGCTCACGGTGTCTCGCGGTGCTTGTCGACGGGTGAATGGCTTGCTCCCTTCCACAATGTTATGCTGGTAGGGCAGACAGCAGGCAGGTCTGACAAAGCAGACAGCCTAACACCTACTGGGCGGTCTAGTCGACAATCAGCATACATTCCACCAGCGCCTTCTGTGGGGGGGGGGGGGGGGGGGGGGGGGGGGGGGGGAGGGGTTGTAGGTTGGCCGAGATCGTTGCTCTCTCCCTTGCCGCCACCTGCCAGTTCAAACCATCTCTCCGCTTTGTCCCGTGTCGGCCGGCGCTGTAACGGGAGTAGGGGGGCCATCGTTCCCATCGCTCAGAGCTCCTCCTGCACAAGACAGGTTGTGCTTGCTTGCGCGTGTTGCGCGGAATCCGGTTCTCTTGCCGTTGTCTAGTCGGGCGCCCGTCATCACCCGCCCGCGTCAAGTGCAGGCTCTGCGCCTCTCTGTCTCAACTTCTCTGTATGTACAGCCTGTCTGTAGTCGGCGCTAGTTTGCCGCTCCACCGCTAGTCGAGTCAGTCGTCGCCTATCGGCCAAACCGAGCGATTACCAGTCTGTCTGTGCTCGTCGTCTCCTGAAGACAAGCCCCTGTCGCTATGCTGGACTCCTCGCTGGCGCATCTGCAATTGGGCGGTCAACAGGCGCAGGTGCGTGGCTGGGAGAAATAATGAGCTGCTTGATTCCTCGCCATATATGTTATTCACCCGCCCAGCTCGCCTACAGGCTACGCCTCCTAACCTGACAGCAGGTAGCTAGGGATGTAAGAGCGCAGAGGCAGCCGGCGGGGGGCTGTACGGTCCAATTGGCGCTATAGCAACGCGCCGAGCGCGGCGCCCACCAGACTCGGAGCTCCTTTCGCTTTCCCTCTTCGCCGCCTGCCGCGCACACACGCGAGCAGCGAGCTTTCAAGCTTCATCCAGTACTCCGTCCCAGTGTGGGAGAGCACGGGACCTCCTGTTTGTGTCCTCTCCCGGAAAGCCCTGTCCTTTGGACGATGCTGAGAGCTGAGCCCGGCGGCAGCAGTCATGGGCACCACGCAGAGCTTCTGTCATTCGGACAAATCCAACAAGCCGTCAGGCGACGGCGAGGAGAAGAATAAGGCTGTGGAGGAGAATGGAAAAGGCCACCACCAGGAGAAGGATCAGCTTGAACAGAAGGGGCCGAACCAACAACTGGAAGACCTGGAGCCCCAACAGGTGATCCCTGTCCTCTTTTGGACCTCAGCCACGAGATTTTCGCAACGAAATCTATCCCCTGGGGCTGTTGACTCCTTCGGTGGCCCAAATGGAACTTCCCATCCGCTGCCAGAGTCAACAAATTGCCGGGGCCGCTGTGCGAGCCATCCGTCCCAGGGCCAATTTTCTTTTCTTCCTCCTCTGCTTTTCGCATGGGCTCTCTCCCCTCCATTCCCACGCTGTCTCCCCACCCCCTCCCTCCACCCACCCACCAATTCTCCGTTCTCAACCCCCCCCCCCCCCCCCCCCCCCCACCGCCACCGGTCGTCGCCCGAGGCAATCATCCGGCTTGGAGCTTGCTCCGCTTCTGCTCTCGCCGCCATTGCCGCTGTGCGCGCGAACAACGAACGAGCTCTCGCGGGGTGGGAGAAGAGATTGACAAAGGAAGGGGGAAAGAGGGGGGAGACGGGAAAGGGGAGAGGATGGGAACGGGCGCGGCGGACGGGCGGTGCTAGAAGGTCTCTCTGTGTCCCCGCCCCGGCCCTCGGGCCTTCGATGATAACTCAATCCGCCGCGCCGTCTTGATGCACGTGCATACCTTCGATAGGCGGCCCGTGTTTTTCGGCTCGTTTGGAGAACAGGGTGCGCGGTCAACAGGTCTGCCGCCCTCCCCCACCATGAATTGGGCTTGTGTATAATGCGTGTGCAGTGCAGCTTTGTAAGGTCTCCTTGTTAAACCATTTGCAGCATAGAGCAATGCGAATCTGTTCTTTCTCATACGCGTTGCGTGACGAGCGCAATTTTCGCCGCAGGTACGTTTCTCTGCCCTTTACACCTCATTATTCTGATCTGTGTTCTTGACATGTTCAGCAAAGGGTTAGCACACAGGAACCCCTGCGTATATGTAGCCACTCCTGCCCAAGTCTGAGCTGCTCCCCCACTCCAATTAGCGCAGCCAAGCAGGGACTTCTGTCTGTCCCACAATTCCCCATAGAAGAGAGAGAGTGTCTCTAGTGTCTTCCGCACCTCTCAGCCTTTCATCCGTCGTCATCCATGGAGGTGGCCGCTGCGGGCACTAGCCGTCCCAGCAGAGGCGTTCTGCACAAGGCCCACAGTCTGGCAGAGGAATTCGAGTGTCGGCAGAACTGGCTGAAGACTCGCTCCAACTCCTTCTACCTGGGCCTGGGGGACATTAGGATTCTCATTCAGGAGGTTGTGGGGGACTATTGGCTGTCAGTAACTGACTGATGATGATGAGATGAAGAGATGGTACGCGCGCGGGCACGCATGATGGATCCCCATTCAGTGTGTAGCGCGTGACGCAGCCTCGCTAATCACATTGCGGCGGCTGGGGAGCCTGGGAGCAACCATGTGCGAGAAGCTATTGAAGGGCTGCAATATATGGCTTAATTGGAAACTGTCGCCAAGGTTACGCCTGCGTACGTATGTGGACCCTGGTCGTGAAGGTCGCATTAATTAAGCCCTATTCTCGTAGGAGAAGGTTGAAAAGTAAACGTGCAACTCACGAAGCAAAACTCGTTGCCCAGACCGGCTCGAATGGTGCAAACTCAGCGCAATCGGATAGCTGTGGTGATCACTTCGTCAAATTGATTTCAATCTTGTTCGAACCTTAAGCGGTGCATGCTCGTGGCTGCAAAGCTACGAATACATAATTGGCAACAAACTGCAACCGTCTTATGGTTAGTGTTGAGGAATACGACTGTAGTCATCAAACCAGTTACAGATTTTGGTTTCGTGTTGAAACCGCTACTCTAAATCGCCTCAGTTTGGCGCAGTCCACCGCCAAACCAACTGACTAAGCATCTGAAGCTTAGCACCTACAGAACTGCCACCTATGCAGTATATGTGCAATCCTTGCAGGGCAGCTCGGCAGAGGACGAGGGGGGCGACAAAGAGAACGCCGGGGAAGACGACGTTCTTCACGAGGAGCCGAAGATCCAACGCAAGCCTCGCCGGGGCGCCGTCTCCGCAGAAGTGACCACGGAGGACGAACTTGCCAACTATGTCAAGAAGGTAGTAAGCTGGGAGGAATCAGATCCCGGGCGAACGCAATGTTGACAGGCGTGTCTTCACTTCAGGTCGTTCCGAAGGACGAGGAGACGAAGAAGGCGCTCGAGGCGTCCATGTGCAACAACGTGCTCTTCGCCCACATGGACGACGAAGAGAAAGCGTCGGTTCTATTGGACAGCGTTTGAAACTCGAAGCTACAGTATGCCTCACCGCGTCTACCTTTGCAGAGACATCTTCGACGCCATGTTCCCAGTGGACAAGAAGCAGGGAGAGGAGATCATCAAGCAGGGTGAGCGAAGCAAATCTACTCACTCAATCGTTCGCTCACAAACTCCTTTTGAAAACCGACCAATCACAGGCGACGACGGCGACAATTTCTACGTGATCCATTCCGGCGAGGTGGACGTCTACGTCAACGGCGAGCGAGTGCTCGACATCACCAGCGGGGGGAGTTTCGGCGAGCTCGCTCTCATCTACGGCACTCCCAGAGCGGCCACCGTCAAAGTATGGTGTCCTCTATTGCTTTACAATATCTTCAGATACCGTAAATACTCTAATAAGCCTTCCCGCACGAACGAGCCCCCACCCTCCAATAGTACCCCTTCCTAGAAGGAGGTTGAAATAATCAGCCCCCGCCTCCAATGCCCCTCCCATATGTGCCAGACTATCTGTATGTGTACTATAGGGTACACTGTGTGCATGTACAGTGCACCACAGCACTACTACAGCTACTACAAGTAACAAATGTGCATTAGTACATGGTGTGTTAAGAATGGGTATGTTGTGCATAGAATGTGAATCTGGTATGCCATTAGTACTAGTTCTGCATATCCGGGTCTGGAAGAGGGGCCGAATTAATAAGCCCTCCCCCCCCCCCCACCCTCCAATAGTACTCCCGCCTAGAGGGAAGTTGAAATAGTAAGCCCCCGGGGGCTTATACATTCATAGACAAACACATCCATTTGCAGGCCAAGACGGAGGAGGTGAAACTGTGGGCCATCGACCGCGACACCTACCGCAAGGTGATCATGGGCAGCCAACTCAAGAAGAGGAAGATGTACGACGAGTTTCTGAGCAAAGTGGAGATCCTCGGTGAGTCCCTCGGCGCTCGCTTCTCTTTCTGACTCTCCCTCTTCCCCCTCTCACGCTTGCTTTCGCTTCCCCTTCGCTTCTCCGGTACTCCTTCTACTCTCTAATACTCCAACTCACTCTTTCCCTTGCCGTCCCCTACACTTGCTACTCCTCCTGCTCACTCGCACTCTTATGCTCGCTCTTTGCTCTCATTCTTACTATAGTACACGTTTCAGTACTTCCGCTCTTAGTCTTCCTGACACCACTCATACATACTCCAATCCTCAGCCTTTCTCTTGTTGTCCTCATCATGGCTCCTCTTACCAGCTCGCACTCTTACACTTCCTCTCACTTCGCTGCTAACTCTTACCTTGCTCTCTCTTACTCACGCCTACTGCTGTTTTCATTACCACTGTTAGTGTGCCATTACCACACCACCACAGTGACATCACTGTTCCCCCTCTACTCACTCACTCACTCGCCCGTGCTCCATCAGGCGATCTGGACAAGTGGGAGCGTGCCACTCTGGCCGACGCCCTGGAGGAGGCGCGTTTCGGGCCCGGCAGTCACGTGGTGGAGCAGGGCGAGCCCGGAGACGAGTTCTTCATCATACTCGATGGGCAGGCAGAAGTGCTGCAGAAGCGCACCGAACAGAGCCCCTTTGAGAATGTTGGCCATCTGGGACCCTCGGACTACTTCGGTGAGAGCAGGGCGCAAAATGAAATTTTTGTCTCGGTTTCAGTCAGTGTACCCAATTGTTCCAGCGGAACAATGTTCCGGAACAAAGTTATTGCTAAATTGTTAACAAAACAAGAACAATTTGTATTGTTCCACGATTTTCTGGAACAAGAACAAAACAAGAACAATGTGGCGGATGCTTGGAACAATTTGGTTAAATTGTTCTTAAATTGTTCCTTGATTGTTCTTTTGAAATGTGCTGCGCAGCAAAATGACACACACATAACACGGGAATATTATAGGAAGAAGGCTGGAACAGTTAAGGAACAAGGTAGAACAGTTTCGACGCCCTGCGTACTCAAAACTGTAAATGCTGTGAGCATTTGCTATCGCAGCTACACCCACCAGAGCTGTTATGGTCAGCATTATACGGACTGGAACAATTTAAGAACAATGTTCTTTAAATTGTTAACGATGTTCCAAAATTTTGGTTGAAACAAGAACAAGAACAAAACAGTTTATTTGTGGGCACCTTGGAACAAAACAAGACCAAACAATTTCCGAAATCTTGGAACAATGGACACACTGGTTTCAGTTTCAGATGCAAGCAGTTGATCTGAAGCGAAACTGAATTGAAAGTAGATCTCATAGGCACTGTTACTGAAACTGGAACTGAAACTCGCAGTTTGGTTTGGACTATTTGATTCCGTTCTGACATTTCGCAAAAAATTGGCACATTTTATTAGAATCCTAGCAAATTTCTATGCCAAAGCGTACGTCTTGTACCTTCATGCAGAAACTATTAGAGCAGCTGACAAATTATGAATAAATCAACAAAACGAGAGCAACGAGGCATGTCTTTAATCAATTCATGGTGACTTCCAGAGCTTCAATAGCTGAACTGAATACAACTGAAACAGGGTTTCAGGTATTTCAGTGAAATTATATTATTTAAGTGAAACTGGAGCTCGCACAGCATCACAACTTCAACTGAAACTAAAACTGCAATTCTAAACTAAACTGAGTTTCTGTTGGTTATCCTGAGTGGGAGGAAGGATTTGAGAGTTTTACAGTTGGCAGGAATTTCAAGCAGAAAATGTTTTACGCATCCTACACGCAATCCATTTCCAGGCGAGATCGCACTCCTGCTGGACCGGCCCCGGGCCGCCACCGTAGTCGCGAAGACGCCGCTGAAATGCGTAAAGTTGGATCGGGCCCGTTTTGAGCGCGTCATGGGTCCCTGCAAAGAAATTCTCCAGAGAGACATCGCCAAATACAACTCCTACGTCAAGCTGTTGACCTAATTTATCATAGTTTCCAGACATGTGCGTAATTACCGCGTGGAGTCGTGCTGAGAGCATCGGAATAGCGCGTCGCGCGGTCTGTAATTCATGAGTTGTCGACAAGACACGGTGATTTCAGTGGAATTCTGGGCGGTTTTCCGTGCGAGACCCCGCGCTAGAGGAACAAAGTCCTTTAAGTCGGCCTGTTGTACAGTACACTTTCCTATTCTCGCACAGGAATCTACCGGTTTGCCATGGCGCATGATACCTAGTATTCGCAGATTTCGACTTTATTTTCATTATTTCAAATGTGTTCCTGCTGTGTTAGTCGAAGAAAGTGGTGATATTACTACCGCGCGCAATGTGTGTCGCGTCGTTTTGTCGTTGCGTTTGAGCGTCGGTCCGTGCGTGACGTGGCTGTACGTCCGTTCGTCTTTTTCGATTTGTGGTGATTTGAATGGAGCGCGCCAGATTTTTCGAACGGCTACTGGGTCGTAGCGTCACACACAAATATTCACGATAATTGACTCGCTAAATTTCATAGTGGTTTGACAACGTTGGTCGGAGAAGATTTTCTAAGCGTCAGTACATCGCGAACGAACGCAACGCGACAACGCTCAAACAGCACAATTCAGACCGAACGCGAACGCCTAATTTGCATTCTATCCATTCTGTGTTCTAAACCTTGTTTACAGCGAAGAAAGACATGGGTCGGTTTCCTTGAACAGCGAGAGAAATTTTTCGCTTGGCACAGAACGAGCCCTTGATTGTGTACACTCGGAGCTAGCTAGGCGCAGCTACATGTGTAATATGTATGCGTAGTATGCATAGGGCACCCCACATTGTCAGCGAAATGTATACACATATACGAACGTCGCCAACTGTCATCTTGGTGCTTAAAGAAGTAGTCAGTTGGGCTGAAAACTCTAACATTACAATGTGTTTTCTCAAATTAAACCCCCGCCTTCCGATGAAACGGCCTTGTCGCTTCTCGGTTACAATAGGCGGTTGACTAGCCAAATCTCTAAGGGTCTGCGCTCGTTTCTTTCTTGTTTTTCTGGTCGTTTACTAACGGTCGATCCTTTCACAATACATTCAAGTGTCTCGTCCACAATGCATTAAGAGAAGCTTGCTTGGACTTTCAAAGAATGCTTGCGAATCAGCTGTGCCGTTGATATTCTCTTCACCATGTGATAGTGGTATAAATCCTAATATCTCTCGACTACCACGTCGCACAACCTACTTAGCGTATCGTAGCTTATCGATCATAACAGCAGTTGTTAGAACCCAATTCGGTCGACTACTGTAATGACTCTAAGTGTCTGCTTCTACCCTGAGGGGTCTCGCGTCGCCGCGCTTCCCAATTAATCTGGCCGAGGACAGAGGCGCTCTAATCAGTCGTCTGGCGCCCTGGGGCTATTTCCGGTGCCCCCCCCCCCCCTTCTTCACTCCCCCTCTAACTGTTGATTAGAGCTGGGCCGAACGGGGGGGTGTGTACATCGTTTGCTACGTGTGTTTCTCCATGCAGCTACATATGCACACAGCAATCCTGAGTGATGACTTGCCATGCTTCAGTAGCGCAAAAGGTGATTGCACTTTGAGTGCCATGTTTTCCAGCCCCGTCTTTGACATTGTCAATTTATTGTAAATTGTTTGTTGTTGTTTTACTGCAAACCACAATTCTGACAGGGAAGAGAATTGCGACGGTTCACGCAGTTGCCGAAAGTCAAGGCAATTTAATCTTACACTTACAGGTACATAGGTATGTTAACGTCGTGAACATCTCTTTGCAAACACCTTGAACAAATTTATTCGTCACGCGGTGAGCAAATCAAAGCACACTACCATAAACTCCTGTATAGGATATGGAAGATTATGGTACTTCGTGCTGACTTGTTCAACAAGCGGTGAAGTCCTATATACTAAGCGGCAAAACTCTGTCCGTGTGTTTGTTTGTTTGTTTGTTTGTGGCTCTGTCAGCGCTCTAGCGCTCGCTACAGTTGACGGATCGCGATGATCTATAGCTTAAACTGACCGTCAGAACATGTAGTTTTGCATCTTTGCATTTAGAACTTTGACTGATGACTAAATTCCACAATATTTCGCAAATATCGACTGCGCCAGCACATTCTGAGCACAGAAGGCACCAAACGGTGTGACTGACGTTTGATTTTGCGCCAAAAGCGCTTTAAGTCTCACCAGACAGAGTTGTCGTTGTGAGACTCCAAAGTGTATTCGCAGGCACTGCAAGCACTGGTAGGGGCACAGCATCTAACTGCTTTGCATCTATGCCAAATGTCCTTAGATCTATCTGAAATCTCCTACGGGCTTAACCCAAATGTCTATGGGCTATACCCAAGCATCTATTGTGTATTTACAGGCAGCTGGCTCGAGCTTAAATGTAGGCACTGGCAGGGGCACAGTGTCAAATAGCTTGACATCTATCTGAAACGTCCTATTGGCTACACCTAAATGTCTACAGGCTAAACCCAAGTGTCTATTGTGTATTTACAGGCACGGGAGCTGGTGTGATCCTAAATGTAGACTGTGGCAGGCACATTGTCGAATGACTTGAGATCTAACTAATGTTCTGCAGTGCACTGAATTCGATGATTGCGTTATCTCCTTTATGCTCTGCAGATTACCCATGCACCATTGACCATAGCGATTCTCCTACGGGCTAAAGGCTCTAGTCCTTATTACTAAGCGGCAAAACTCTGTCCGTCTGTTTGTCTGTTTGTCTGTGAACGCTCTAGCGCTCGCTACAGTTGATGGATCGCGATGATCTATAGCTTAAACTGACCGTCAGAACACGCGGTTTTGCATCTTTGCTTTCAGCACTTTGACCAATGACTAAATTCCAAATTAATTCGAAAATATCGACTGCACCAGTACATTCTGGCCACAAAAGGTACCACACGATGTAATTGACGTTTGATTTCGCGACAAAAGTGCTTTACAGTGCCACCATTCATGACAGAGTTGTCGTTGTGAGGCTCCAAAGTGTATTCGCAGGCACTGCATGCACTGGCAGGGGCACAGCATCAAACTGCTTTGGATCTATGTCAAATGTCTTTAGATCTATCTGAAATCTTCTACAGGCTAAACCCAAATGTCTACGGGCTAAACCCAACTATCTATTGTGTATTTACAGGCACGGGAGCTGGTGCGAGCATAAATGCAGGCACTGACAGGGGCACAGTGTCAAAATGTCTTTAGATCTATCTGAACTCTCCTACGGCCTAAACCAAAATGTCTATGGGCTAAACCCAAGCGTCTATTGTGTATTTGCAGGCACGGGAGCTGTCGCGAGCCTAAATGTAGGCACTGGCAGGGGCACAATGTCAAATGTCTTAAGATCTATCTGAAGTGTTCTACGGGCAAAACCCAAGTGACCACGGGCTAAACCCAAGCATCTATTGTGTATTTACAGGCATGGGAGCTGGCGAGATCCTAAACATAGGCACTGACAATGGCACAGGGTCTAACGACCTGAGATCTAACTGTAGTGTTCTGCAGTGCATTGAATTTGATGATTGCATTATCACCTTCATGCGCTGCAGATTACCCATACGCTATTGACCATGGAGATTCTCCTACGGGCTAAAGGCTCTAGTCCTATATACTATGGCGCCTAACTGTGTCCGTCTGTTTGTTTGTTTGTTTGTCTGTGAGCGCCCTAGCGCTCGCTACAGTTGACGGATCGCGATGATCTATAGCTTAAACTGACCGTCAGAACATGCGGTTTTGCATCTTTGCTTTTAGAACTTTGACCGATGTCTAAATGCCATAAAATTTCGACAATTTCGACTGTGAGGTGCACAATTCTGCTTAACCACAATGATTCAAATGGCGGCCACGGCGGGAATGACGCGCGCACAGGAGCTTTGACCGATGTCTAAATGCCACAGAATTTCGACAATTTCGACTGTGAGGTGCACAATTCTGCTTAACCACAATGATTCAAATGGCGGCCACGGCGGGAATGACGCGTGCACTGTACGCCAACACGCAAAACAGCAACTTCAATTCGTAGTGGAGACTTTTACAGTGTCACCATACACTAAAGAGTTGTCGTTGTGAGACTCCAAAGTGTATTCGTAGGCACTGTATGCACTGGCAGGGGCACAGCATCAAACCTCTTTGGATCTATGTCAAATGTCTTTAGATCTATCTGAAATCTCCTACGGGCTAAACCCAAATGTCAATGGTCTAAACTCAAGTATCTATAGTGTGTTCACAGGCATGGGAGCTGGTGTGAGTGTAAATGTTGGCACTGGCAGGGGCACAGTGTCAAATGGCTTGACATCTGTCTGAGATGCCCTATTGGCTAAACACAAATGTCTACAGGCTAAACACAAGAGTCAACTGTATATTTACAGGTACATGAGCTGGCACGATCCTAAACATAGGCACTGGCAGAGGCACAGGGTCGAATGGCTTGAGATCTATCTGAAATGTCCTAGGGGCTAAGCCCAATTGTCTACGGGCTAAACCCAAGCATCTATTGTGTATTTGCAGGCACAGGAGCTGGCGAGATCCTAAACGTAGGCACTGGTACTGGCACAGGGTCTAACGACTTGAGATCTAACTGTACTGTCCTGCAGTGCACTGAATTCGATGATTGCGTTATCTCCTTCATGCTCTGCAGATTACCCCTATGCTATTGACCATTGAGATTCTCCTACGGGCTAAAGGCTCTAGTCCATATTACTAAGCGGCTAACGGTGTCTGTTTGTGAGTGATTCTGTCTCCATAATGTCAAGGCCATAACTCTAGACACAGTTGTCGGTTCGCGATGATCTATAGCTTAAACTGACCGTCGTCAAACGTACTTTTGCATCTTTACATTTACAACTTTAACAAATGCCTAAATTCTAATGAAATTACACAAAAACCAAATTTTCACCTGTTTGTTTGTTTGTCTGTGAACGCTCTAGCGCTCGCTGCAATTTATGGATCATGATGATTTATAGCTTAAACTGACCGTCGAACACTGTAGTTTTGCATCTTTGCTTTTATAACTTTGACCGATGACTAAATTCCACAATATTTCGCAAATATCGGCTGCGAGAGCACATTCTGACCACAGAACACACCACACGCTGTGACTGACGTTGGATTTCGCGTGACTGACGTTTGATTTCGCGCCAAAACCACTTTAGAGTGTCACCATTCACTATGGAGTTGTCGCTGTGAGACTCCAAAGTGTATTCGCAGGCACTGCATGCGCTGGCAGGGACACAGAATTGAGTGACGTTTGATTTCGTGTGACTGACGTTTGATTTCGCGCAAAACGCACTTTAGAGTGTCACCATTCACTATGGAGTTGTCGCTGTGAGACTCCAAAGTGTATTCGCAGGCACTACATGCACTGGCAGGGACACAGCATCAAACTATTCTGGATCTACCTCAAACAACTTTAGATCTATCTGAAATGTCCTGCGGGCTAAACCCAACTGTCTACGGGCTAAACCCAAGCATCTATTGTGTATTTACAGGCACAGGAGCTGTCGTGCGCCTAAATGTAGGCACTGGCAGGGGCACAATGTCAAATGTCTTTAGATCTATCTGAAGTGTTCTACGGGCAAAACCCAAGTGACTATGGGCTAAACCCAAGCATCTATTGTGTATTCACAGGCACGGGAGCTGGCGAGATCCTAAACATAGGCACTGACAATGGCACAGGGTCTAACGACCTGAGATCTAACTGTAGTGTCCTGCAGTGCACTGAAATCGATGATTGCGTTATCTCCTTCACATTCTGCAGATTACCCATATGCTATTGACCATGGAGATTCTCCTACGGGCTAAAGGCTCTAGTCTACATTACTATGCCAAAGAGGCCTTTTGTCTGTCCGAGTACGCTTGCCTCGCTAGCACTTCGCCACGCGACGCTTCAGCATGCGCTTGCCTCGCTAGCACTTCGCCACGCGACGCTTCAGCATGCACGCGCTAGGAAGCCAGCAGGACGCCAGCGGCGTCCCGCAGAGAAGCTGGCTCGCTTCGATCGATCGACCGCGCCTGCCTTCAACGCAGGCTTTGCCTGAACAGTACGGCAATGCACGGTAGCAGAGCCTTGCAAAAGCAACCGTGCGGCAGTGAGCGGTACAGCAGAGAACCTTACAATGTGCAATTGCAACAGAGCCGAACAGTACGACAATGCTCGCGCAGGCAATTCTAGCCGCTTCAGCGACTATTTCGCTTGCAACAGGACAGATCTTGCAACAGGACAATCGGCCCGCTCTCTAGCATTTGTATTGCGCGCCGGTTTGTACGGGGCGTTCGCGAGGCAGTTAACGCCATTAGCTTGCAACGGGACAGACTTTCTGCAACAGGACGCTGCAACAGTACAGACGTTACAACAGGATCGTCGCGCGAGGCGACCAGCGCCGTTGGCTCGCAACAGGACAGACCTTTGGGACAGGACAGATTTTGCAACAGGACAAATCTTGCAACAGGACAGATCTTGCAACCGGAAAATCTGCCCGCTTTCTATCATTTTTTTGCGCTGCGCTTTGTACGGCGCATTCGCGAGGCAGTCAACGCTGTTGGCTTGCAACAGGACAGACTTTCTGCAACAGGACAAATGTTGCAACAGTACAGATGTTGCAACAGGACAGACCCTGCAGCAGGAGAGATCTTGCAACAGGACAGACCCTGCAACAGGACAGATCGTGCAACAGGACAGACGTTGCAACAGGACAGATTTTGCAACAGGACAGATCTTGCAACAGGACAAATCTTGCAGCAGGACAGATTTCGCAACAGGACAGATCTTGCAACAGGACAGACCTTGCAACAGGACAGATTTTGCAACAGGACAGACCTTGCAAGAGGACAGATTTTGCAACAGGACAAATCTTGCAACAGGACAGGTCTTGCAACAGGACAAATGTTGCAAGTGGACAAATCTTGCAACAGGACAGACCCTGCAGCAGGACAGATCTTGCAACAGGACAGACCCTGCAACAGGACAGATCTTGCAACAGGACAGATCTTACAACACAACACATTTTGCAACAGGACAAATTTTGCAACAGGACAAATCTTGCAACAGGATGGTCGCGCGAGGCGACCAGCGCCATTGGCTCGCTACAGGACAGACCTGCAACAGGACAGACCTTCTGCAGCAGGACAGATTCTGCAACAGTACACATCTTGCAACAGGACAGATCGTGCAACAGGACAGACCTTGCAACAGGACAGATTTTGCAACAGGACAGATCTTGCAACAGGACAGCCTTGCAACAGGACAGATTTTGCAACAGGGCAAATCTTGCAACAGGACAAATCTTGCAGCAGGACAGATTTCGCAACAGGACAGATCTTGCAACAGGACAGACCTTGCACCAGGACAGATTTTGCAACAGGACAGACCTTGCAAGAGGACACATTTTGCAACAGGACAAATCTTGCAACAGGACAGGTCTTGCAACAGGACAAATCTTGCAACAGGACAGACCCTGCAACAGGACACATCTTGCAACAGGACAAGTCTTACAACAGGACAAATCTTGCAACAGGACAGATCTTGCAACAGGACAGATCTTACAACAGGACAAATCATGCAACAGGACAGATCTTGCAACAGGACAGACCTTACAACAGGACAAATCATGCAACAGGACAGATCTTGCAACAGGACAGACCTTCTGCAACAGGACAGATTCTGCAACAGTACACATCTTGCAACAGGACAGATCGTGCAACAGGACAGACCTTGCAACAGGACAGATTTTGCAACAGGACAGATCTTGCAACAGGACAGCCTTGCAACAGGACAGATTTTGCAACAGGACAAATCTTGCAACAGGACAAATCTTGCAGCAGGACAGATTTCGCAACAGGACAGATCTTGCAACAGGACAGACCTTGCACCAGGACAGATTTTGCAACAGGACAGACCTTGCAAGAGGACACATTTTGCAACAGGACAAATCTTGCAACAGGACAGGTCTTGCAACAGGACAAATCTTGCAACAGGACAGATTTCGCAACAGGACAGATCTTGCAACAGGACAGACCTTGCAACAGGACAGATTTTGCAACAGGACAGACCTTGCAAGAGGACAGATTTTGCAACAGGACAAATCTTGCAACAGGACAGGTCTTGCAACAGGACAAATGTTGCAAGTGGACAAATCTTGCAACAGGACAGACCCTGCAGCAGGACAGATCTTGCAACAGGACAGACCCTGCAACAGGACAGATCTTGCAACAGGACAGATCTTACAACACAACACATTTTGCAACAGGACAAATTTTGCAACAGGACAAATCTTGCAACAGGATGGTCGCGCGAGGCGACCAGCGCCATTGGCTCGCTACAGGACAGACCTGCAACAGGACAGACCTTCTGCAGCAGGACAGATTCTGCAACAGTACACATCTTGCAACAGGACAGATCGTGCAACAGGACAGACCTTGCAACAGGACAGATTTTGCAACAGGACAGATCTTGCAACAGGACAGCCTTGCAACAGGACAGATTTTGCAACAGGGCAAATCTTGCAACAGGACAAATCTTGCAGCAGGACAGATTTCGCAACAGGACAGATCTTGCAACAGGACAGACCTTGCACCAGGACAGATTTTGCAACAGGACAGACCTTGCAAGAGGACACATTTTGCAACAGGACAAATCTTGCAACAGGACAGGTCTTGCAACAGGACAAATCTTGCAACAGGACAGACCCTGCAACAGGACACATCTTGCAACAGGACAAGTCTTACAACAGGACAAATCTTGCAACAGGACAGATCTTGCAACAGGACAGATCTTACAACAGGACAAATCATGCAACAGGACAGATCTTGCAACAGGACAGACCTTACAACAGGACAAATCATGCAACAGGACAGATCTTGCAACAGGACAGACCTTCTGCAACAGGACAGATTCTGCAACAGTACACATCTTGCAACAGGACAGATCGTGCAACAGGACAGACCTTGCAACAGGACAGATTTTGCAACAGGACAGATCTTGCAACAGGACAGCCTTGCAACAGGACAGATTTTGCAACAGGACAAATCTTGCAACAGGACAAATCTTGCAGCAGGACAGATTTCGCAACAGGACAGATCTTGCAACAGGACAGACCTTGCACCAGGACAGATTTTGCAACAGGACAGACCTTGCAAGAGGACACATTTTGCAACAGGACAAATCTTGCAACAGGACAGGTCTTGCAACAGGACAAATCTTGCAACAGGACAGACCCTGCAACAGGACACATCTTGCAACAGGACAAGTCTTACAACAGGACAAATCTTGCAACAGGACAGATCTTGCAACAGGACAGATCTTACAACAGGACAAATCATGCAACAGGACAGATCTTGCAACAGGACAGACCTTACAACAGGACAAATCATGCAACAGGACAGATCTTGCAACAGGACAGACGTGGCACAGGATGGTCGCGCGAGGCGACCAGCGCCGTTGGCTCACAACAGGACCGACCTTGCAACGGACAGACCTTGAACAGGACAGATCATGCAACAGGACATTACGGCCATTGACGGCTACATTCCATGCTATTCAGATCTCAGGAATTCTTCTGCAACAGGAAGGAACGGCTAGTAACTACTACTATGTACACTGTACTTCGACTACCCATGTCAAGCAACCCTATCGCCAACGGGGTGCTAGCAGAAGATTGCACTTTCCACTCTGGTGACACTTTCATTTGCAGTATAAAATTGCTGTTGTTTGAAATAGAGGCCAACTGTGAAGCTGGCACAACACTGGTTCTTCTGCTGCGCCAGTCAAATGTGATCTTTTAATGGGTGAAGTTGCACGACTGTGATGAGCAAGAACATTGCAAGTTGTGCACTGCAAACCATTCAGAAGCTTATGTGATTGTGTTATTGTAGAAAGTTTTGGTGGAGCTGCTTTTGGAGTCATTGGCTTGTGAAATGTGAGTGCTGAAATGATCTAGTGTGTCTGGATAGTACTGCAAATATGCCAATAAGCCCCCCCCCCCTTCTTTCCACCTCTTCTGCAGCATCATCTCCATGGTTGAGTTTGAGTCGGAGTTGCTTGAGTGTTGTATATGAAGTTGACAGGTTTGTCATTGAAGATCTATCCTTGTACACATATTGCTTGCAGTAATGTTTGAGGATGAGGTCTGTTGAATATTTGATTGCCACAAACCAATAGTTCATGTTTTCTGAATTGTAACTTGAGAATACACATCATCATCACTTTTAGATCTGGAGTAGCATACTTTGGCTTTGCACCCCTCAGTGGCTTAATCAACTTCTGTGCCACATTGCCTCTTGAGACAAAACACCATTTCACAGCACGCGTTGCTGGCAGGTCAGCACAACTATCATTCCTGAGGATTGTGAGGGTAAACCTCAAATCACATCGTGTAATCGATCAAAACCAGTGCAGCACGTGGTGTTGTATATAATGATGGTACATTAGATCAGCACAGCCCTATTCAGTGCTTTGGATTAAGGTAAAAGAGCTCGCGTTTTCTCGCCATTGGTTGGCTTGTCATCCCTATGGGGTTAAGGTCGGCGCGCCACTGAATTGGACCGCTCCTCCTCAGTACTGAACCGATCCCCTTGGGGCGGCCGAGAGGAGGCAGATGTTCGTCCGTCGGCCGCCGCTAATGAGAAGCATCGTTAGCCTTGGCTTATTCTTAGCTTAGCCGCGTGCGTAAGCTGAGGACTTTAGCGCGTGCGACAGCGATCTTTGTGCTTCCTTCAGACAGAATGGAAGGCTCGTTTGATTGTCTCAGTTCCTCGTGTGTCCGTGACTTTTTCGGAAGCGCAAGCGGCGTCGTCTTCTCTGCCTCCCCCGTAGGATCTTTAGAATTGTGGTTTGGGCGGGGAGGGGAGAGGGCTCGAGTGGGCGGTTGCTCTCACGTATCCGTAGTAAGCACTAAGCGTGATCGGCAATTCGTCTTGGGTCTTTAGACCGACTGCGTCAACTTTCGCGAGCAATGCATATTGAATTACGCTCGCGGCGTTACAATTAACGACTACTGCTCTTCCGAAGAGTCCATGTGGTGAAGCAGAAGGCCGCTGTGTGAAATTCCCGTGTTCGCTTCGCGGCCCTAATGGCAGTCCTGAGACAGCCATTATGAGTGTATCTGCCGGTGTCTAATAGGAGGTTCACTGCAACATTTCCTGATACTTCCGTAGACTACTTTAGGGTGTGGAGAGTTGTTATGACTCGTCTGTCGCTGAGAGTACGTTCTGTGGTTCAAAATAGGCACTCAACATAGCGAATTGAGAAGGTATGCCACATTTTGAAAGTTGCCACACGAATCGCATGACGTACCCTACCTAGTTCCGAAGCGCATGGGTTCCAGAAACAACCAAAATAGTCACCTCTGTTATAATCAATTCACCAAATGCACACACTTGCAATGCAATGCTCGGTAGTTTCTAACACAACCAACTGCAATCCCCTTTGTTGACTTGTCTGAGAGTGTGTGGCCGGTAGTTTGATGGCAGGTATGCCGCTTCGAGTTCGAGTGAGACTCGTAACAGAAGAGAGTAATTTATGTCTATCCTATGGAATCAATTTGGCCATTGAGTAGCGCTTAAGGATTCAAAGAGGACTAGCCAGTCTGTCCGAACTCAGAATTAGGTACGTCTATTTATAGGCGGTCGCGTGTAGTGGAGTTCCGTCAGTCAGCGTAGGTACGCAATGTCGACCTGTAATCACACCGAAACCTTGCCGGCTACATGGTTGTGACGCGAACTCGTCTTGGTGATATTTATAGTCGACTCCGCGCCTTGCGTGTCGGTCGATTCCGTAACAGGGTGGCCAATAGAAACTTGAACTAGCTTCAGTTTCAGTTACAATCGGTTAATTGCAACTGAAACTGAATCGAAACTGGCGCGGAAGCCATAACAGAAACTGGAACTCACAGTCTATCAGGGTGTCATACTGGAATTCATTTTAATTCCAGTATAGTATGGTATAGTATGAAATAGAGATTTTTAATTCTAGTATAGTATAGTATAGTATTAAGATTCTCTGTGAATTGTAGTATAGTATAGTACAGTATAGGTCATAATTCATAAATTGTAGTATAGTACTAGAATAGAATTCCAGTATAGAAGCCACATAAAAATGTTATAACCATGTCCAAAATGCCGGCTCTAATGCCCTCAGTTGCTCGCTTAAGGGTGCAATGTTCCTGTATCTGCTCCATATGCAAATATTTCATGCAATTTTACTAAAAACTTGAACAATTTTGTCAGAATACAGCAGCACTCCGCCGAAATTCGCTGCAGAAATCGATAAAATCTATACTGTAATACCATTCCAGTATGGTTTGAATTCTAGTATAGTATAGTATAGTATGAGTGAAAAATTGCGAATCCCAGTATAGTATAGTATAGTACTGGAATACCAAAACGATTTGTAGTATAGTATAGTATGGTCATACTGCACTATACTGTACTATAATACTGGAATTATTATAGTATAGTATGACACCCTGGTCTAGTTTCAGATATCATTCGCCTAAAACACTAAAGAAACTAACGAATGTTCAAAATTATCTTGAATCCACAGAATATCGACACTCAAGCATAGATTTAGACACTTCATGGAGACATTCTGAACCTTCAATACCGTAACTGAAATTCAGTTTCAGTTACCAAAACTGAAGCTCGGCCATCGTCAAATTTTAACTAAGACTGGAGCTAGAATGAGTTTCTATTGGTCGCGCTGTTCCGTAAGTCGTAAACAGCTCTGGTAAGTACATAGACACTTACCACTTAGCTTGGTCCACGCGCGAGATTTGTGATGTCGCGCATATGTATGTATTAACGCGGTCTGCATCGCGCCCAGTGAAAGTCCACCAAATCAAGTCACCGCTGGTTGGGTGCTTCACCTAGGAACCAATCAGCGTTGATTTGACAGCGGCAAATGCCATCTAATAGGTGGACTTTCACTGGGCGCGATGCAGACCGCGTTAACGAACCCTCTCCAAGCAAGCAGAGCGCGCCACTTTCGCCACAAAAGAGCGTACTATTATGCGGAGCTAAGCTTCTCCGTAGGGATGTTGTTTGGACAGTGAAGGAGCTCACGGGCTATTGAAAGACTTGCGTGTGTGTAGGCATGTTCTGATGGCCATTCGAAAACAGGGAAGTTTCGCAACATTTGCTCAAGTTAAGCGCCACGCAAGTGCAAGTTGTGGTTGAGTATGTAGTTTGCCGTCGAGAATTAGCAACTAAGTTCATAGTCGGCTTTCACGCGCGTTCAATGTCGCTAGCTGCAGCGACTTTCGCCCACTTTATTTAGTTGAGTTTCGGAGAATGATTGGCTTTCGACAAGGAAATCCATCCACGCTAGGCATTCTGTGAATTGCGGCGCTGTCGCTGCGCCAATCAGTTCACCTGACGCTTTCCCACCAATCCGCGCATACTAGTAGGTAAGTAACAGTAGTCTTACTCCACGAATGTTCAGACTGCGATTCCAATTGAAGCGATTAAGCCACGTGTAAAACAACATTCAAGGCCCACAAACAATGACGTCTGCCGTGGCCGTCCACCGGAAGCTGTGTATCGAATTGATCAAATCCATGCTGACCAGCGAAAACTGGATGGCAGATCTACGGGCCAATCGCACCTGTCCAGTGAACTTCAACGGCGACGCTTGCTTCAACTCTACACCGGCCGGCTCGGTCCAGTTCACGCCCTGCCCCTTCCTCTACTGCCCGCATTGCGACGACTTCCGGAGTGGGTAGCCCATCTCTCTACGCGTTAATTGTACAAACCCCCCACCCCCCCCCCCCATCCCACCCATAAGGAATGCAAAAGTCGCGCCTGCGGCAACTTAGAATGAACATGTATCGAATTTTGACATGTCTGCCTTATCCGTTTTCCACAGTGCCGGGTTCTTCCGTCTAGAAGCCCCTCCCACGGTGGCCATACTTAATATTTGATCGCCTCAATTTCGTCGTGTGGTGGGGCTTGTATACGGAAAATCCCGGTACTGCAATATGCGAATTCAATCGTGTGAAGGTGCGTGGGGCTGCGATTCCTATATGTTTCGATTCGACTCGTCCTTGCGAGATGCTCATTGGTGATTTGGTGACCCCTTCCCTCTCCCCTCTACCCCCCCCCCCCCCCCCCTAATATGTAGTGCAAAACGCGTCTATCGTTGGCAACAGTAGTTGTTTCGTTTAGAGCCGCTAGCGTCCAGAATTTGTGGACCGGATGGACGGTGGCAGAAAGCAAACTACTCGGCCTGCTTAGAAATGTGGAAGGATAGAAAGGATTGTATTCAAATGGGGTGCCATCAAGTAAGCTGGCCTGCCGACCGACCAATGAACGACGACGACGACGACGACGACGACGACGACGACGACGACGACGACGACGACGACGACGACGACGACGACGACGACGACGACGACGACGACGACGACGACGACGACGACGACGACGACGACGACGACGACGACGACGACGACGACGACGACGACGACGACGACGACGACGACGACGACGACGACGACGACGACGACGACGACGACGACGACGACGACGACGACGACGACGACGACGACGACGACGACGACGACGACGACGACGACGACGACGACGACGACGACGACGACGACGACGACGACGACGACGACGACGACGACGACGATGACGACGACGACGACGACGACGACGACGACGACGACGACGACGACGACGACGACGACGACGACGACGACGACGACGACGACGACGACGACGACGACGACGACGACGACGACGACGACGACGACGACGACGACGACGACGACGACGACGACGACGACGACGACGACGACGACGACGACGACGACGACGACGACGACGACGACGACGACGAATGACGACCGCCCAAACTCCAACTTCAGTGTCCGAACGCCTTCAAAGAGTTCATCATCAACACGACACTCGCTCTGTCTATCACTTCGATTGTCTTGCTCCTGATCTCAATTGTCGTCTTCTTGTCCTTCAAGTGAGTCTACGCCACTCTGCTTTTTATCTACCGTGTTACACTCTCGTCCGCTTTAGAGCCTTGCGCTGTCGCAGAATGACCATTCATATCAACTTGGCCTTTGTGTTTCTTCTCCGTTACGTTTCTTACGTCGTCTGGACGGTCGTCAGAAGGGGAGAGGTCTTCGACTCGTGCTCAGAACTGGGAAAGACAGAGTATCGCTTCGAATTGGTTCGCGTTCTATAATACTGGTTGTGTCCGAGTTGCAGGAAATCTACTTTCCAGTCTTTTCTCAGGAAAGGTTCTGCAACGCGCTGCTGTGGTTGCTGCTGTACTTTCAAGTCTCGAGCGTCATGTGGATGTTCGTTGAAGGCGTCTATCTCATTAGCAGATTTACAAAGTACGCACTTAGAGGAGACGGGCCCTTGTGGATGTACCTTGTGCTTGGATGGGGTACGTCGTCGTCGTTGTTGTTGTCGTTGTTGTTGTTGTTGTTGTTGTTGTTGTTGTTGTTGTTGTTGTTGTTGTTGTTGTTGTTGTTGTTGTTGTTGTTGTTGTTGTTGTTGTTGTTGTTGTTGTTGTTGTTGTTGTTGTTGTTGTTGTTGTTGTTGTTGTTGTTGTTGTTGTTGTTGTTGTTGTTGTTGTTGTTGTTGTTGTTGTTGTTGTTGTTGTTGTTGTTGTTGTTGTTGTTGTTGTTGTTGTTGTCGCCTTTGCTGTTGCTGTTGCTGTCGTCGCCTTTGCTGTTGTTGTCGTCGCCTTTGCTGTTGTTGTTGTTGTTGTTGTTGTTGTTGTTGTTGTTGTTGTTGTTGTTGTTGTTGTTGTTGTTGTTGTTGTTGTTGTTGTTGTTGTTGTTGTTGTTGTTGTTGTTGTTGTTGTTGTTGTTGTTGTCGCCTTCGCCGTCGCCGTCGCCGTCGTCGCCTTCGCCGTCGTCGTCGTCGCCTTCGCCGTCGCCGTCGTCGTCGTAGCCGTCGTCGTCGTCGTCGTCGTCGTCGTCGTCGTCGTCGTCGTCGTCGTCGTCGTCGGCGGCGTCGTCGTCGTCGGCGGCGGCGTCGTCGTCGTTGTCGTCGTCGTCGTCGTCGTCGTCGTCGTCGTCGTCGTCGTCGTCGTCGTCGTCGTCGTCGTCGTCGTCGTCGTCGTCGTCGTCGTCGTCGTCGTCGTCGTCGTGGTCGTCGCCGGCGACGTAGTCTCCACCCTGTCTCTATGCCTCATAGCTCCTTCAGGCGTTCCACTTGTGGCCACTTCCACTTGGAGCGTCATTCACGAGGTCACATATAACGAACTGAAGCAGAAAAGTCCAAAAAAGTTCTTCTGTTGGATACCGTATGCCAAAAGCAGCGCCCTGCTCGTACTGTCGGTTACAATGGTGGTCGCCGTTGTGGTATGGCAATAAACATCTATGGAGTCTTTTTGAAATTGTGTTTTGCACAGTCTTAATTTTAGTCAAACGTTATTATTCTCCTGCTAATCGTGTGCATTCTGGTGCAGAAACTGAGAGCCGACAACGTGGCTGAGTCGAGGAAGATTTGGTGACACGCACATTTTCGTATTTTCAAAAGTTACATTTTTACAATTAATTTTTTCCAAATTTCAGGAAAACAATCAAAGCCACTCTGCTACTGGTGCCGCTCTTGGGAATCTCTAACCTACCGCTATTGTACGAGCCCTCCCAGCCGTCCGCGATTTATATGCTCATTTCGACAGTTCTACAGAACTCCCAGGTTTGCGGCACTGTCAATTTACAGCAAGTGGTCATGGTAACTGCTAGGATTCGTTAGCACGTTTTGCAGTTCCGATCAGAGGGGAATTAGTCTTTCGATGCCAAATTGCACAAAAAATTATTCGAGAATCGATACATGGATTCGAGAAATTCACGAGAGTTTATCGCAATCAAATTCATTATAGTCTGTGTTACTGGCCGCATAATTTGAAATCAGAGCTCCTGTTTTAGGGCATTTTCATCTCCGTCCTCTACTGCTTCATCAACAGCGAGATTCGAGAAGCCATTCGAAGAGCCGTGCAAAAATTCGCCACCACAAGATCGGATTTTGCGTAAGTGGCCGTGGAAAGTCGAACTATGTATGTACATACTTCTGGATACGGTAGCAGCCTATGTACAATAGCCCTGCTCGTTCAGTCGCTACCAGGCCACCACGACTTCAACTGTGGGCAGACCCTTCGACCAGGAATATTCAAGCACTGCGGAACCTGCCAACCACTTGGGAAAGATGAGCACTATGACCATGATGTGAATCCGCTCTGTTCGCTTGACGTCTCCCTACCGTTAATCTACACGACCGTAAACGTAGCCGTAACCGTAATTATGTATGCAATGGGCAGCCGTAACCGTAGCCTGAATCAAGTGCTGTTGCCAGAAGCCTGCCGCAGCCGTTAATCTACACCCATACCATAACCCGTAACAGCAACCTTATTATCTACCACCGTTACCGCAACCGCAAGGCTACCGTAACCTTAGTCAAGTAGATGAACCCTTTGCAAGAAACTAGCCGCAAACATTCATTACACCCCTACCTTAACCCATAACCGCATCCAAATTCACAACACCCATACCGTAACCCATAAATCGTAGTATATGCCGCCGTAAACACAAAATTACCGTTACCATGTATCAAGCCGGCTTTTGCAGGCCCACTTTTCGTCGGGCCAACCGGCGGCGTCGAATGCGCAAGGGCACGTCCAACCCCGAGTCCTTGCTCCTGCAGCAGCAGAGCTTCAGAGCTAGCGACCATCAACGACCACAACAAGTGAACGACGACAACCACCACGTCAACAACACTCTTCCCTCCGCAAGCAAAAGTTGCCAGTTCAGAAAGGGGGTCATTGAGGGAAATTTGAGGAATGAAGAAGTTTCATCGGACGCCGGCAGTTTGTCAGAGTTGCGTCTGCAAGAGACGAGGATGAACAACGGGGAAAGCGGCAGTGATGGCAGCGCAGGCCACATCAGCGTGCACCGTCTGTAACGCGTCGCCTGAGTGAGAATTGTTTGAAAGGTTGTGATTACGTACTCTATGACCAGCTCATGTGCTACTGTTGCTGCGTTTTGGCATTCCTGGCATGGCACAATGAGTCAGCATATTGAACTGGAAAGACGCGTCGCGACAAATGATGAACAGCTGTTAGACCACTGACTAGCAGGCAGACGAGAGTGACCATTTTGAATCGATAGAACAAAGAACTCGTGACCGCAAACTGTACGTAAAAGGCACTTTCATTCGCGAACGCGTCCATCGAATTTCACTCTGCCAAGCGCTTACCAACCGCCGCAGGTCCATACCGCCGTCTCTTGTGCGTGTTGCGCAGCTTCCGGCGGCCCCACTGCGCAGCTGGAGTATTCCCACGGTTGCAGATGGATTCCACGCGAAACGTCCGCTGCTGCTCCGGCAAATGACGCAAATTGGCAACCAGAATTCCCTAGTTCGGGCTCCAGAATTGCCGTTTGAGGATTTTGCCGCGGCCTTGGAAGCTGCAACTGGCGCTTCAGCTTGCGACGCCACTTGGCCCGACGGTTCTGGAACCAGATCTGCAAGATGAAGCGGAGCGTTGGTGTGGTGTGGGACGACGACGGCGACGACGACGACGACGACGACGACGACGACGACGACGACGACGACGACGACGACGACGACGACGACGACGACGACGACGACGACGACGACGACGACGACGACGACGACGACGACGACGACGACGACGACGACGACGACGACGACGACGACGACGGCGACGACGACGACGACGACGACGACGACGACGACTGCAGTAGAGTTATTACCGTAATCTTGCTTTCCTGTATTGCCAGCTGCTGCGAAAGCATTCTCTTCGTTTGAGTGTCAGGATAGTGGGACTTTTCAAAGACGCTTTCCATCACTGCGGTTTGCTCCTCGGAAAAGCTGGTGCGGCAGCGTTTGGCGTTTGTGAAGGTCGTTGGCGCCGACCCACTCGCGAGGACATACGAATTTGCAGTCGTGGCGCTGTTCGCCGCCGGCTCTGAAGCAGAAGTTTGTGACGAAAGTGCACGTTTTGCCCCAACTACCCGTGCAGCACGCACAACTAGAACTGCGTCGCAAACCCGTTTGATTCCATGCGTCGACGGCGCCAAAGGCGTCTGGACCAGTCATTTGCCAGCTGTTGTTCTGATACATTTTCTGCTTCTTCTTTCTTCTAGAAGGTCCTACTGTATCACTGCACCGTTCATCGTCCTCCTTAGGGCCGGCGCCGTATAAGAAGAGGACTTTTTACCGCATCTGGCGACCCCGCCCGACCGATTTTATGGCCCTCCCGCACTTCTTAAGGGTGTTTTAACCCTTTCCCTTCCTTGTTTGAAGCCCAGCAATGCGCCAAAACATCACCATTCCTGCTGTAGAAGATAATTAGCGCAGTTGTGAAGAGCAAGGTTTAAACATGTTTATTCCAAAGGATGGCATATCAACAGTTGCAAAACGGCTACTAATGGGCGCGTACGCAAAGAGTTAAATCCTTTCCAATAATAGCCGCCCTTAGAGGGCCCTTTGATGCGCCGCCAAACAAAAGTAACGATGGGGGGGGGGGGGGGGGTGGGGGGGTGGGGGGGGGGGGGGGGGGGGGGGGGGGGGGGGGGGGGGGGGGGTAGTTTGAGGGCAATGAGAAGAAGAGTAGATTCGAGTCGCCAATCTATTTATGTCGCGAAAATTGTAAATCAAGTCAATCAAGTCTGCAGGCTGCATTTCTTCAGATGAGAATGATTTCGCGTGTGTCAATATTGACAGTTTCTGGACACCTTAGTGCCTACCATTAATTCATCGGCCACTTCTGAGAGTATCACAATCACATCACAAACCGAGTCGAAATCACCACCTGAACGAACAATTTTGCTCTACCGCTATATCGCCGCGGCGGCACACGCTCAATCCACAGTACGACGGTCTAAGGTAATCACGGTAAGCATTTGCGGTAATCGTACTGCGTTATCGCACGCTCTGTTTGTCCTTCTGCTGCTGCTGCTGCTGGTGTTGAGCGGCCACGTATGAAAAGACGCACAGCACCGCGTAGCCGATCTGATCGGCCTGAAACACGCAACACGCACAGACTGAGACGCCAGCATATTTATTTTGCGTTGTTCACGAAAGTGTGTCGGGAACACAGATACGTAAACGTTTACACAGCGCATACCACAGCAGACCAGAACACCAACAGACCATAACGCAAAGAAGGGAAAAGGACAGCGCAACAGGTAAACACGCACAAAAGCGAACGCTCTACCGTAGTTAAATCCGCGTCTAGTCATCATCCCTCATGTTCTCGATTATGGCGACGATGCAGGCGACGACCCTTTGGAAGGCCACCACGATGTCTGCGGCCTGTAAACACGACACGACACGACACGACACTGAACACGCAACACGCCACGACAGCGACGCCAGTGAAGAGACAGCGAAATGGAAACATGCATAGGAAAACACCCAAGGCGACAGCGAAACCGAATTCGGACTAAGTATCGCAATACTGCACAGGATTTCTCACCATTTGCGACTTGTAGCGTCGCTGTATCAGATGGCTGTGCTTCCGGTCTGAAGAAAAGATTGTATATCCAAAATTAAATATTTCCAAAAAATACAAAATGGCATTGTACCATATTCCTCTATGATGAAAACGTTGCCTCCTTGCGTATTGCACTTCTTGATATTGCCGAGCTCGACGAAGTACTGAAATATTCGAATTTTGATCGCTAAAGAACAAATTCAAATATTCAAATTCTGACCTTTCGGTCCGCGAAGATCAGAGCGACGCCGTCAATTCTGACTTGAAGGAGGCCGCCTTCGCTGCTTTCCATATCCTCGACAGGAAACTCGCCGCCTGTAAATCAATTTTTGAATTGTGCGATTTAGCAAATTTAATACTCTCATGATTAGAAGTACCTCCGTGTACCTAAATGCCTTCCTGGAACGGCGACTTTCCCTCTCTGAGCGGCCCTTTCCATAGCAGCCTTGATACAGTTATAGAGATCGCGGCACTGCAAAGCTCATTCGACTTAATCCACAAAATTCCATATTCTAAATACTGAAAATTCACACCTTCTTCGTGTAGAATTTCTGCAGCTGCACATGATCCTCGCTGCGTCGCCACAGGCACAAAACTTTCGTTTTCGGCGAGTATGTCATGTTGACGAGACGCTCGTACCACCATCGCTCTATGATGGAACCGTTCACGCCCCGTAGCATAATGGCGTCGTCGCACACCTGAAACGAAACAAATAAACTACCTGGCAGTGGTAAGTAGCAGAAATTAACTACATATCAACCTAAAATCACTTACGTAACGCAAATGTTATGAGCTACACTTCAATAAATTAGAAGATCTAAAGCAAATAAATAAAATTAAACTAATCAATTAATTAATTAGAACTAAATTAAATTAGATTAACTACATTAATATATTATTAGTTGAATTAATTAGTTCAGTAAACCAAAATTCAATCAAATCAAATTAAATTAAATCAAATTAAAGTCAAGCTAAAAGAATTTAATTAAATTAACTAAATTATATCCCATTGACTTTAACAAAACTAAAAATTTGATTTAATTAAATTAAGACGAACTAAATTTAAAAAGCAAAAACTACAAAATGACGCGACTTTTTACCTCCATGAACATAATGGGCCCCTTGGCGTCAGATCCTTCGTGGACCGTGAAAGACTGCTTCTGCATCAGGCGACTTCCCAGCGGTTTCAGAGCCACACTGTTGTTGTTCTAAACGGAGACTGACGTGTTCTGTTGTAACTTAACCTTACTTTACGTAAGATAAAACTTTAACAAGAAGAGCCGCAGGTAGAACTAAAGATTGCATTCAACTTCAGATTGAGCGGCATCCTGCTACGTCCGATACTGAAGCGGCGGCAGAGAGTAGAAACATTAGAAACAATTTCCGTAGAAATAAAGGTCGAACTTTTGTTCGGACAACGGCGAAACCTCCAAAGTTTTTGTATGTATACAGTTACAGTAGCTTGGCAGCAATCCAATATTTCAAATGTTGACAATTGTCCCCACTATTTAAATCTCTCCACTCAACTACGCTCCCATGGCATCAATTCGAAGCTCTGCAGTATCCCAACCTCCTCGGGCAATCCATCCAATAGATCGTTGATCTGCTTCGAATGGCTCAGACCCACGTGACTCTTGCCCAACAGGCGGCGTATCTTCTGCTGCAGGGCCTTTCTGTTGGTGCCGCACATGCACATGCAGGCGGCCACGTTGTGCAGAAGTGTGGCTATGAGGCGGTCCTCTTCCAACTCGAGCCGCTTGCGATCCGCCTCCGACAGACTACTGTATCTGGAAGGTTTGAAAAGGGGTTTAATGGGGGTGTTGCGTTTGGGGACTGCAATTTGACTGCTGTTCTTCATTGAGTGGTGTTGCGCTTGTGAACTGGGAGCGTTGCATTGGCGGACTGCAACGAGCAGTGAACTGTAGCATTCGACTACATTATTAATGAGAGTGTCGCGATTGTGGATTGCACAAAGTGGGTGGGGAATCGTAGAGTTGACTACTTCGCATCTGGAGTATTTTAGGCTTCACTAGAGCGTTGCGTTTGGGGACTGCATTGAGCGGGAGTTCTAAACAGCAGTACAATACTTTTGACACTTCGAAATGCAGTATACCGTAGCTACCTCTCCATCATCTCTTGCGGCTCTTGATCCATGCCGACGATGTCGCGCTCTTGCGCCACGGCGTCGAAGAAGACGTTCTCCCAAAAGAGCATTCTGTTCCACAGATGGAAGGGCTGGTTGTGGGCTGAATGTGATGTGCACATAAGGTAGAGGTGCCTTGCTGTTGCGTAACTTGCATTTGAGTGGCGTGGCGTCGAACGTATGGCGGCGCGTCTGTTCATAGCGTTGCGCGCTGTCTTGCCACATAGAGAAAGGTAGCGCTTCATTCATGCGCGTGTTTTCAGAGGTAGGTAAGAGCGCAGTGTTCTGTCGCTCACGGATCAGGTCCTGGTAAAGGTAGCACTTGACGGGCTCTGCCGCGGTGGGACTGGCCAAGGCGACGCTGCTGCTGCGCGAGCTGCTTCCCACTGGGCCCTCTTCTCCTCCTCTGATTTGCGGCAGGTGTTGAGGTGGGCGCGACTGAAATTGTGATTTTGTTGTGTTTGTAATCAAAGCATTGGAGCGTAGTATAGTCTCTGACCTGGTGGCCGTGGCTTTGGTCCGAGTGGCCCGAATCGGTGGAACGCTGAAAGACGGATTTCAAAATGTCAGTGTGTAAAATCGTCACATCCTACGATGGATCACCTGGGAACTGGGCATCGTCCTCAGTCGGCCCTGGTCGGCCACCGTGACTGTCGGACCGCCAGCAGGCAATGGGATATTACCCATGCTATTGGACTGTTTGCTCAACAGTTTGCTGTGCTCTCTAATCGACTCCTGTCGAGGGGGAGGGGGCCTGGCCGGCTTGGGAGATGGTCTAGAAGACGTCGACGACGCGTAGCCCATCTCGACGCCGCTGTCTAGAAGAATTCGAAACAATTACGGTGCTCAGGAGTTTCAAAATTCGTATCTTTGCGCGTACCGCTTCTGGCACTGGCTCTGGCGCCCTCTCCCCTTTGGAACGGAGCCAGAGACTGCGGAATGCTCCTCTTGTGCTGGGGCTGCTGCTGTTGTTGCTGCTGCTGCTGCTGAGATTGGGTGGGCAGATCTTGCATGGAGTGACTGGGACTGGAGAGCTGGAAAAGTTCACTCATCCTCCCTCACGTCATCTTCACCAAAAGCAGTCGTAAGTCCTACTTACCAGGGAGCTCCAGGCGGATGGACCACCCGTGGGGGTGGCCGCCCCGTCTTGGTGGGGGTCCTTGGCCCAATAGTGGGTGTGGGCTATCTCCAGCACTTGCAGCGTGGAGGCTAGGCCTCCCGTCGGCCCCGGAGTACTGTAGTTCTGCTCGAGACCCTGTATGCAGGCCTGCAGCACCTTGACGTAGCCCTTGTACTGTTGGCGGCTGATTTGCTGAAAGGTTTTCAAATTGCACAAAAATGTCACAATGTTGAGGGACAGATTACACCGCCATACCACGTCCTCCAATCGTTCGTCCTCTGAGTTGTGCTTCTTGTCCAAGCCATAATTCAGGCGAACGCAAGCCAAGTCTCGCAGATTCTCGTCCTCCATTAGTCGCTTCAGCTTCTGATAAGTGAACACGCCCACTCCCTGGCCTTGCAGGACCCCGTCGCAGATTTCCTTGATTTGCTGTTGGTTTTTGCTGAAGATTTGATAGGGTATATGCCAACACTAAGTTAGGACATGGGTTAAACAATGCTTCATGCGCAATTGGACCTTTGAATGGCGGCCTTCTCAGCCGACTCCCTGCCCTGTTGCCTCTCCTCCGACCTTCGTTCGCTCATTTGCTTCCGCTGCATCCTTTCGATGTCCTTCTGCTCGTCCCTCAAGTCGGGGTGTCTGTAGCCGTGCCTGCAACACTTGTGAGTTTCCTAATGTTATGCAATTGTATTTGGTGGCTTTACCCACCTTCCCTCGTTGTGCCGAATTAAATCAGTCCTTTCCACCAGCGCTTTTCTCGCCATAGGGAACTTTTCTTGCATTTTCTGCTCCGTTTTCTCCTTCAGCTGTTTCGCTTTCGGCGCCGTCTTGCCTGGAATGGGTCTGGTGCGTCTTTACCGCTAAACACGAACAGCCAAGAGATAATCACGCACTGAGAACGTCGCTGAGAACGTGCTGCGTTTTGCCAGCGTAGCCGTTGAACTTGTGCTCGAAGGCGCTCATGATTTGAGAACCTGTCTCCCCCATGTGAAATACCTGAAGTTTATTTTGCATTTTCACCATTTAAACAAAGTCCCAATCTGGTTGACGATATGATGCTATGGTTGGTATCTCGCTCGACGTTCTATCTATGTAGGTATGTACCTAGAGCAACAGAGAAGCTATGTAGGTACATACCGCTGTTGAGTTGTAATTGCAAATGAAGGTGTAAACTTTTCGTTACAGCTGTCATGCCTACCTTTCCATCCTTCAAAGGTGGTGTTTTGTTTGAAGAGGCCGGAGTGACCGTCGCTGAGGAATCACCTTGAGATTCCGCCGATCCTAAATTATGATATCTTTCTTTGAAATCTACCTTAACTAATGCAAAAAAATTAATTTTGTCTACCCTCTTTGAAAGCTGAGGATTTCGTCAGGGCGCTCGGCCGCCTTGGTTGCCCAGGATGGAAATTGATCAGCTCCTGTTGTTGATTGGACGTTGCCATCTCTGGCGGGTCGTTCTCCGCAATGGAGTGCTCTTTTGCGAAGATGGCCGCGCCCTGAATGTACATTTTAAAGTTAGTCTTCTGTCCGACTACAGTATGCCTTTCACGTGTCGCTCTCAGTGCTCACAGTAATGTCCGTCTTAATGGCCAGATTCTCTGCCAGTCTGGCGAAGTCTGCCTCCGAGTCCAAATTTGACGTTGAGATCTGACTGGAGGGGCTGCTGGGGGCGCTGCTGCTGTCCTCCACAGACACAGACTCACGACTCGCTCCGTCTGGGAGCTCGAGCATCAGTGGCTCCCGATAGACGTCATTGACAGAGCCCAGGGGTTTTGACTCCGCCGCGAAGTCTGAAGGAGCATGAGAGGTTTGGGTGTAATGTGCCAGAGATTGGGAGGAATGCTGCTGTGATTCTGGGAAAGTGGAACTGCTGAGAACAAAGTGAACAAGAATGAAGGCAGAATGCATCGGTTGGACCGTCTCGTGCATTCAGTGAACCATGAGATTTTGACGCTTTTGGGCTTGAATACCAGCTATCTGACTGCCCTAATTAATGCACTGCCATAGGGTATTGACTTTCAATGTGATGCAGAAGTGCTGAGTTTCCAGGAAATTTTCACGAACCTCCAAGTGGGTCAAAATCCTGTTCGGGAGATTCGAAGACCAAATCGTTGACACTGGAGCTAGACAAAGAACTGTCCGAGCTATTGGTTCGCTCTCTCCTTTCGCTGCCACTGCCGCCGCTCTCGTCTGAATATGTTACAAATAGGCGTTTTAGAAGTGGTAAATGTGAGCAGTACTGAAGTTGCAGTACCTACAGTTGCAAGGCTACTCTAGCCAATCAAAGGTGCGACCTGTCAGTTCCCTTTCTGCGAAGTCTCCAACCGCTGCCGTTTCGTAGGCGTCAGCCAACGTACTGCCTTCAGGGTACACCTAAAGACGTTCCATTGGGTAGACTTAGCTGCTAAGTACGAGATTTCAAAATTGCGAACTACAGTATACATACCTCGAAGCAGACCGGCTGCAGCTTGCCCGCGTACCACTTTGGCTTGTCGCCAATTTCCACTGGGTCACAGATGCCATTCTGCACCCTCAGGTAGGCCTCGTTCTTTGGGCAAAGGGACCACTCGGCGAAGAACTCCACCGCCTGCCAAAAGGAAGGGACGTTAAAAGTCACAACTACAGTAAGAATGAAAACTGTTCGCTCTAACCTGAGTTCTGGCCAGCTGGGTCACGAATTCGCTCTTGGTGGGCCTTGATTTTAGGAAACTCTCCACTTGCAGGGCGACCACGGGTCTTGGATAGAGTCTGAGGGTCCGCGTGTGCTCGGTGAACTCTCGCAGAATGTTGGGCGCATTGAAGAAGCGGACCTGAAGTTACCAAGTTAACTTGTTGAGCATCATTATTGCACAGAGTGCAACTTACACAGAAGCAATACATAACAATGTCAGTACCATAGCCACTCTGGTGGCAATGTCCACTGCGTCGCTGTCGTTGACCCGTCCTGCGTTTGCATTGTCATCGTGGTCGTCAGGCAGAAATGGATTAGGCGCCGGCGCCATACTGGCCAGGGCTTGGCGAAAATGGTTCTGCAAGGGCCCGTTTCACTGAGTCATGCGGTGCAGTGTCAACTTTAGTTTACCCTGTTTCACAATGTTGAACATGTTCATACCTGCAGCGTCGACGCCTCTGGTTCCGGCATCTGCGGAAAGTGAACTCCCTCGGGCAAAATCACCTAGAATTAGTTGAATGTATTGCGACTGTTGCAAAAACTTCAATTGAAGGCTAAATATTGTATACATACTTTGTTCGAATCGAGATCCACGAACAGCACATCGGATGGCAACTTCTGGATTTTCTTGTGCTGGAAGAACGATGCTGGTACACCGATCAGAAAGGGTGTCGGGGCCAGCAGCAACTGCAAATGAAACGTTATCAGTGTGGACTGGGATGTAATCTACTGCATTTTGGTGGGTTTTGCGCAGTTGTGCGCTATGTGCACGTAGCTCGCTAGTCTCTCAGTTTAAGCGTTTGGTGACAGTAGGCAATGCTAAACTACGTCACCTGTTCCGCCTGCGTCATGAACGCCGGTAGTAATGGGATGACGGGGAACATGTATTCCATGGGATACAGTAGGCCAACCAGGGCCATCACGCAGAGACTGACGGCGTTGTAGTTGCTCGATTGAAGCACCACCTACAAAATGTGCAATTTGAGTACCACTCGACTGTGAATTTATGACAGTTTGAGACATTCCCACCTTGTATTCGAGCATGACGCAAGTCAATACTTTTACCACAGAGTCCACCCCGATGAGTTCAAGGGGAAGGTGAAGAGGGAAGTCGAATAGCGAGAAGCGCGTCAGATCGGGTAACGCAAACAGTAGAGGGGCCCCGGCCAGGTGTTCTGGCATTATCGACAGCTGAACATGTGTCTACGTTTTAAAATTGTCTCTTTTGTTGTAATATGTAGTTGGGCAATTGCGTCACCTCAATTCTGGTCTTCCCAGGCACGGGCACAGGCGCGCTAAGCAATCGGAGTATCCAGACTTCCAACTCGCGGATCTCGTGCATGACTGCAGGGGAAATATTCTCCGCCATGTGACCCGTCAGGGTGGACCACACTGGTTCCCTGAAGTGATGTGAATGGATACTGTATTCTCTCTATATGAACTTTCAAATTGCAGGCTGAACTTCCGACCTCCCTAGCTTGTGTCCTCCGCCCTTCTTTGTCTTGCAGACGCGTCTGTTGCAGGCGTCGATCAGCTTTCTCAGCAGAATGACGATTTCGCGGAATTTCGAGATGAACGGATGGTGACTGAGTAAGCAGAGACTTGTGAGCGTGTAATAGAAGTGCTTGCGCTTCCTGAAATAAAATAGAACTTGGTAGCGGTTCTGATTGTGGTCACGAGTTTCAAAGCGTTACACTGATATCACACTGAATCGAAACCAAAACATTGCTGCTATGTTTAGAAGTATAAATCCCTCCCAGAACAACTTCAGTAGGAATATCTTGGCAAAAGTGAAAGCAAGACGCATTCACTAAAACGGCAATACGCGCAGGACACGAACACTGTAGGGTACTGTAACTCCAAAATTCAAAGTTGCCAGACCTCTTTCTCGCCCTCAGTCGCGGGCTGTCTTTCAGTTGGTCTTGCTTGGCCTCGAAACACCTGTAGAAGTTCATGCAGATTCCGTAGCGAATCTTGGACGAGTCTTTCTCCGTCAGCGTGAACACGAAGCTGTTGGACTCGCGAAAGCTGTTCAGCTTCTTCCCAGAGGTCGTGATGCAGCCTTCGGGCTGGCAGAAGTACACGACGTCCGTTGGAAGGTTGAAGTCTTTGTGGTCATCGGTGGGGTACCTGAAAACTTTGACATTCTGAGCTTCAGAGGAAGAAGTTTTTTGAGTTTTTCTTGCAATGTTGCACTTGAAAGGGTGCTTGTGATAGCGATACCGGAATCTTCTGTGCTTCTTCCAAGTTCTCCTTATGATCACATCACTTGGCGATTTCAAAGTCCTTCATCGTCTTCGTACAATTGTACCTTACCTTCTCAGCAACTCAGGGTTGTGCACAAAGGTGGTCGGCTGGGCCAGGCCCATATTTCCTGTGGCTTTGTCGGAAGACACGCTGCCCGGTCGACTGCCATGCTTGCCAGGGTGTCTTTTGCCGATGAGAACCAGGTAGTCGATCAGCCTCGGACAGAGTTCCGACCTCTTGGGATCGAGCGAATTGGCCCCAAAGGTCATTGTGCCTTCCGGACCAGGAAATTTCTAAAAATTGCGCCGCGGAGGCCGAAAAAATTCACCGCATTCTCACGCCTCGCTCCGGCTAGAGTACGTCAGCGCTCTCTAGCTACATACATGCGCATAGCACCAACAGCCGGCAGTGGAGTGCACATGGGAGGAACACAGCGACGGCAGAGCGCACGCACCGACTATGGAGGCGCCATCATAAAGGGAAGGGGAAAGTGGGCTGGCGCATGAGAAGGGCCCGCTGAATGAAAACCGCGCGCGGCTGAAGGCCCGACTACAGTATACCAATATCGATTAACGCACAGTGAGTTTGGCGAGAGTGCGCGGTCGTCGTTGGGCGCGTTTTACGAATTACGTCGTTTAAGGATTTCTCACTTTGAATTGCGTAGTGAAGGAGGTTTCGAAAAAGATTGGATTCTATTTTGATATTTTTGCTCAGCCGAGTCTTCAGTATTCGGCTCGTCACTGTAGCCCTATTCGGCGCTGAAAAATCGTTGCCCACCACGCGTCATACGCATGGTCCTATCCGAGCGTGTTCGTCCGTCCGTCCGCTCGGCTAACCCTAGACGATTTTACGGCCGTTTCGCCCAAAACCTGAGCCGGAGAGTGAATTGCCCTCTTCGCGAGGGGTTAAGAGCGGCTTCCTTGCCGATTGAAATTCTCACGGCGCAGCTAATCACACAAGCTCCAGCTATGGCACTGTTCATGGTACGACGACGTTGCGTCACGTGTGCGGCACTAGTTCCCACTCGGCGCGCGCTACATGCGATTGTTTTGTCGTAGCGCCGTTGTTCGGCCTGTATTGTGGAACAAGCTTGCCTACAGGGTGGCACGAAAAGGTTAAAGCGCGGGCTGACCGTGGGGAAAATTCGATTTTTTCTCGTTTAGAGCCGCGCCCGAATTGCCAGACGAAGGGGGAGCTTTCTTCGGTGATGAAAGAGCAGCTAGTGTGCCAAGGAAAATATTGCCTCATGAGTCCAGGACCATTGATTTAGAGCTGCGGTCTGTAGACTACTCTGAGGGTATCAGCAACAGGAATACCCAAAAGAATCATATCTAGCTTTTAAAACCAGGAACGGCTCAAAGCCGTCTCACAATGGATCTATGGTCCTGTTTGTTAGACAGTGTCAAAACAAGTCATTGTTTCGTTTCTCCCTGGCGTGACGACGTTATTGGCTAGACGAGCCTTGTTGTTTTGAATATCGTGGAACAAAAGCAGACAGGCGCTTGATCAGTATGCAAATTCACAAGCTGTTTGCTGCCAACGTTCGGTCTAGCAGCGGCGGCACGCTCTTTGGCAATTTCGGTTCATGTAGCTTGGATTTCGGCGGCACTCCCCTTGGTCGGACCAGAAATTGCACAACTTGTGCTTATTGCAGCCTGGAAAAACGACATCGTATTACTGAATAGATGCAGATTTTTAAATTGGTATGCACACACAATTGCACGATTTCCCGCAGTTTCTCCTCATGAAAGCTCTGTCGCTGCTGCAGCGGTTCTGGGCTGCCCATCTGGCGCAATCCGAGTCAAAATCGACGCAGGCTGCAAATTTTAAGAACTTTTGATTTCAAATTTTGCGGTCTACCGCACGCTCTGCCTACCGTCCTTCTCGCACTTGTTGCAGGAGTCTCTGCAGTAGACGTCCATGTAGTGCGGATTGAACTGGCACTCCCCTCTAGCGGCCCATGCTGTGCAACGCGCGTGGTTGTCTTTGCAGGCTGCAAACAGCGCAGTGGTGAAGCCATTACTGTATTGTGTTGTGTGAAAACAACTTTGGAGCTCACTGCGCTTTGGTTTGGGTCTAGGCGGTGCTTTGCACAAACCACAAGATTCGCGGCAAAACGGTTTCGCTTGCGGAGTGCAGCCGTTCACGTTGAACCTGACGCAAAACTCGGAGTCCGTGCATTCATCTACAATAGAAACATTGGAATCTTTGACAACAGCAAAACAAAATTCGTGCAAAATTGTTACCCGTTGTTCTCTTTCTTCGTCCGCATTTAACTCGCCCCTCACTCTTAAAACGGATAGGCTGAGCCCAGGAAGTTGCAACTGCACATTTGTTGCTCCCTCTCTTGAGAAACATGTAGCCGTCTGTACCCCACTTTGACCCCCAGCTGTGATGCCAAATAGTAGAATGTGAAGTTTGAATTTGGTGTTCGGTTAGCGGAAATGTGGTGCTTTCACTGACCTATTTTGCAGAATCCAGTAGTCAGTTGTGTACCCCACAGCCACCACCGCGTGATTCCACGCCGTTTGCATACAGTACCCGTCGAAGATTCCTGCAATCTTCTTTTTCCACCTTTCAATTTTGTATTCAAAATCAAGAGCTACCGTACCTCCGTGGTAGGCGGCGAACTCGCGGCTTACATGCAAATTCACCGCAACCGGTCCGTAGTTTAGCCGTTCCTCCAACGTTTGTTCAACCGACAGGGCACTTCTGCCATTCTTGTAGTATTTCAAGTCGTAGAATGGGACTTCAAACTCCACTGCTTCTGACAAATAAACCTTGTCTTTGCCGCGTTCTCTGCACCATCCGTCGCTCTGAATCGCACTGGAACTTGAGAACCTTTCCAATCACCAAAATGCGCCCCACGCTACGAGACACGAAAGTCACGTTTTCATATCCATAGTCGCACTCCTCCGTCGCCCCATACCGCTTGTAATGGCGCATGGCGGTGTGCACCCAGCCGCCTCTGCAACCCGCGCTCTGTTTGTTGATGCTCTGGTAGTCTGCAACTGACAGAGGGCTTCATGGGGTTGATCAACGATGAAACGATGAAGTTTCAGAAGTTTTACATCTGTTGTCGCAGTCCACCAGTTGCTGAGGCGACAACTGCAGCGTGGTGTTGTAGAGCTTGTTGTGAAGGCAGGCGACGGCAGATGAGGCCGCTTGAGCCCAGCAGGAGCCGCACTAAGAAAAGGCTGCCTTGACATGACTATCAGACGCACATGCAAACAGAATGCGAGTTTTACACGACTCACCGATCTCTGCAGAGTTATTGGCTGGCAGAAGGGTCTCCAGTCGACATAGTCGCTCGAAGCCAAAGGGTCGCTCATGACACCCTGTAGTTCCTCGTCTGGAGTTAGTCCTCTGGCCGAAGTCTTGCCTGTGACTCCCAAGTAGCGCTCGAATTCTCGCTGGGTCTAAAATTCGTCTTGAAGCATCAACAGCAGCAAAATACGCATTTGGCAGACCCAAATATCACGACATCGACAAGCAAAGTACGCATTCTCTAAGTCTGAAACCCACCAGAAGTGTGAGATGGTTCAGCGAAAGTCGATACTCCACTTCTCTCCGATTGTATCGCTCTTCGTTCTCCTCCACGGCGTCTCGTTTGATTTTGAACCATTCGTACCTTTCCGCTTCCTGTTTGACGTTGACGGACGATGCAGGATCTGTGATAAGCTGATAACACAGCACTGCTGCTTTGCTTCCAAATTAGCCATTTCATTCCAAGAGTTGTCTGTCAGAGCAAACCAGACGAATGGATTAACTGTCCTGTCTGCCGTTCGGACAAATGCACCTTACGTTAACGTCCGACCAACAGTGTATAATGAACATGATTAATTGTGCGTTTTACAAACGTCACTTGTGTGTCCTGAGAAGGAATATCCAGTGCAGACAATTGCAGTAAAAGCGCGCAACTTCCAAATGTTAGACTTGTTGATCTTACCGACGCCGAACGCAGCCCTGTAGTTGCTAGCGTCTTTGAACTCCAGATAGCGGTCATCCCTTTCGGACTGCTCTACTAGCCGTCTTGCAGTGTCGCTGTCACATCTCTCTTTGTGGCAGGCGGGCTTTAGCCTCTCCAATTCCGGCGCTGAAAGTATTGATATGAATTCTCATTATTTAACGCTCTTACACCAGCTTTTGATTGTGACTGTGAGTGCGCAAACACGAAGCAAACCTTCAGCGGCGGTCATTTCTTGGTCCTCAGCCCACTCCTTCCACTGCGAATAGCTTCTGCTGCATCCGTTGGGCCTTCTTCTGTTCCGACGGAACATCACGTCGCACACCCGAAGTTCCAGACGGGAGCTAAGACAGTGACTGTCACGCACACAACAGTGGGCGGTATATTTCGTAACGTTGTACCCTGATATTCTGACGGACTGGATGATCTGCTTGTGCGCTCGTATTTCCCAGTAATTCATATCGGAGGGCAGCGTGACGTCTTTGCACTTGACGAAAACGAGGTGCATGCTGCTCTCGCAACAGATGAGCTTCCTGAAACGAGAATTGTGACGACGACGACGACGACGACGACGACGACGACGACGACGACGACGACGACGACGACGACTCACGGCTCCTGATCGAAATTCAAATCGCCCTCCTCTATTCCGGCCAGAAACGTCGTTCTTCCGACGCATTGGTTGGCTTCCGTGCCACAGTTCTAAATCACTTCTCAGTTTAACACCCTGACAGACTTTCCAACCTGCTTTCACCAACCTTGACACAAGCCGCTGGCATGACTTCTTTGCACTCTGCTTGCACACTGACGACTTCGCCGCTTCGCTCATCACGACGCACGTCCAATTCACTGACGGCACTGCCTTGCTCGTCACAGTTGAAGCCATAGAAGAAGTCTTGCGCTTTCGCGACAAGTGCTATGGCCGACAGTACGCAGAACAGCTTGCAATGGCACTTCATTTCGTGTGTTCTTGCTTCTGGGTGAGGAGAGGTTATGTCTCTATCTAGGAAGTTGCCTAATGTTGGTGTGCCGTGGAGCGAAGTGATACAGCCTAGCGAGCAATTACAATACCTTCAAAAGTTTTGTGTCTGTGCGTGCGTGCGTGGGTCTGACCGGTTCTCTACATAACAAATGGACGTGTCTGTTACAACAAAGGCGAGAACAGCTGCTGTGACAGCGCGCTCAATTTTCACTCAGTGGAAGCTTCCATTAAATGTCTTTGTCAGTGTTCTGCGGCCAGATCCCTACGCATCAGAACCTTAAACAACCAAACCTGATACACTACTTTTGCAAACGGCAAACCGTATTTCAGCGAATTTCCGGATACTTAATTCGCTGGGCACAGTACGATTACAATTTTCTTCCAAAGCTGGATTAGCCTAGGCCTGGGCTCAGGCTTAGTCTTAGGCTTTAGCGCAAGCCATCGCCGCAGGCCTAACGCAATTCCAGGCCATCCTCTCCACCTAAGCAACCTCCCCGAGCAAGTCAAGGTGTTTCGGCCTCAACCTATGTAGGTCGGTTTCTTTGCTTCCTACAAGATGGTAGCTAGCTATAGCTACACACCCATGTGTTACAGAGCGCACTTGAGCCGACAATCGTCTCGTCAAGTTCTCCGACAGTGACAGCACAGTCCAAGACACCGAATGACAATTTGTCGCTCTATTCAAATCAGCAGAACTGCATTATTCATTTACCGCAGTCTGACCCACTCGACTTTTTCGATCCCTCACTAACGCTTGTGGCTTCACTAATTATACGCGTTCCATCGCCGTTTGTTATCTGCAATATATAAAATATTCTAAGGGATATATACCTATTCATGTGTTCATAAACTTCAGGTAACAAAAATTCAAAACGTCAGACTTTTCTTGGCGTTCAGTGTGCCAGATGTACAGTTGAGGCAAAAGTTGAAGCAGTTTAGTTTGGAGTTGCATTTAGACACAGCTTGGTAGGTACTGTGTGCACGTATGTATGGTTACAGTATCGTTACTTACATGGTTACCTAATTTAGGTAGACTGAAGCTTGGATTTAATCCGAACCGCATGCCCAAATCGACATTACTTCTACCAATTCTAACTACCAATTTTACCAATTCCCTAGTAAGAATTTACTCTTTCGATGTCTACTCTTTTCAAACTCCCCGAGGCTCTGGTTTCTAATAATTCTCCAGGGAATTGATGAACTGTTTGAGATTGAGCAATATTTAAAGCATCAAGAATTTTACAATAGCCTACCCTCACTGCAGAGGCGGCAGCTCTTGATGCACGACCTTCCGAAGTACCAGGCGTCGCGGTGGTTAACGCAATACGTTTGGTAGTCTTCTTCGTTCGTCACTAAGTTTACGCAATGCGGATCGGCGTCCTTGCAGTCTGAAAACGCAACTCTTCGCTCGTGCGGCGTCCAGCTGGGCTCAGGGGTGACCATTTTCAGTTTCAGTTTTAGTTTCTATAAATATACTGAAACCAGACATGTCATTGTCTTTAAGGACAATTGTCTTAGACAATTTAAGTCGGCTAAATTGTCCGACAAGACAAGACAATTTAGATTGTCCCGTGATTTCGCAAAGACAAGACAAAGACAAGACAATCAAAGTGATCGACTGGGACAAATAGATAAATTGTCCCTAAATTGTCCTTAGATTGTCCTTTGTGGTATGTATCACACACACTCCAGCGCGCCACAATTTGGAGTTGCGGAGACTATTTGTGGGACTATCTGTGAAGTAATACGGGAAATTGTCAAGAGCTAACTTGCACTACATGAGTAACAAAAGCTCAAAGTAGGTCGACAAAGCATCAACTCAGCAGAAACACAACGCTCTTTGGGAAATTTTTGGAACAATATAAGGACAATTTTAGGACAATACAAAGACAAGACAAGACAATTTAGAAACTTAGCCGAAGGACAAAGACAAAGACAAGACAATTAAATATTTGGGGCCAAAGACAAAGACAAGGACAAGACAATTGGCAAAATCCTGGGACAATGGCATGTCTGACTGAAACTGAAACTGAAACTGAAACTAATATGGTCAGACATATTTAAACTGAAACTGAAACTCCACACAAGGAATCAGTACTAGTGTAATACTGAAACTAGTTTAGTACGCACTACTGAAACTAGTTTCAGTTTCAGTATTAGTGTTTGAGACGTATGTTTGGCTCATCTTAGGTTGATTTGGCACTTTGCTTGATTAACAATGGCGAAAAAAACTTAGGAATGCACCTTATTTATGGTAATCAGCAACGTAGCAACGCATCCATGCAAGCTTCTACGTACGTTTTACAACCGCGAGCAGCATACTTAATACTGAAACTCAGTTTCAGTAACTGAAACTGAAACTCAAGAAATTTCTTTACTGAAACTGAAACTGAAACTAAAATTAAAACTGATACTAATACTAAAACTGAAACTGAAACTAAATCAGTTTCCATGGTCACCCCTGGCTAGGCTTGGTTTTGTGACTAAGGCGGGTGGGAGTAATAACAAGCTGCGGTTTAATGATCTGTATTCTATTCTGCTTGACATTGTCAAGTGCTGTTGTCTGTGCGTGCCGTACATAGGCCTATTTGAGACCTGTGGACGCTTTATATGAGACCATATACCACATGAGCCTTATTTGAGAAGTTGGTCTTAACTCTTAAGTCTCAAGTCAGAAAGGACCGCTCGTTCGCGACATTCATCCTGTCCAACTTCAGTTATTCCATTCCATTCGTAGCGCTGTGCGTATTATTCTATTGTCGATAGGTGCTATCTGCCTAACAAACTACCACGCACCATAGTAGTAGTTGTAAGCCCACTGTCCCATATAGTTGGTACCAACCATGAAACTGGGCCTGAGAAGCGTTGCACAGACGGTGGCGAGCCGCGACACTATCGATAAACTACACTATGCATTGCGCTTGAAACGGTGAGAGGATTTGTGTCATGTTTGGCGCAGCTCCTGCCTGAACGAGCTGGAGGCAACTTGATGCACGCAGAAAAGGAGTAGGACAGTTTTGGGACACGAATGCAGGGGCTCCTGAACGAGCGGAGGACGCGTACAATATTCTTACTTTTACATGCTTCTCATCTGGAACACAATTCTCTTTTACGTTTAGGCACTTTTGCATGAAAAGTATGTAAGTGCGACAGTAGCGGATCGAGGGGGGGGGGGGGCGGTTGTGCGTCCGCCCCCCCCCCCCCATTCGGCCAAACCGCCCCCCCCCCCCAATTCCCCCTCCCAAGAAAAAAAAATTGCGCGGCAGCACCTCCAGAGCAAAAAATTTTCGCGTGCAGCGCTATTTTATAGCATTTTTTCGCCCGCCCTCAGGCGGGCGAGACTATACGAGAGCTCGGCGTGCGTGCGTGCGTGCGTGCGTACGTACGTACGTACGTAACGCTCTCGGATCTCGGTGTTGGAAAGTCGTAGAGCGGAGATCTTGGGCTCTACCGATAGGTCTCGACTCACTGATCATTCCGCTAAGAGGTTTTGAAATTCAAAAGTTTGAATTGCGCGCGCTACAGTAACCCGAAGGTCAAAACGCAAAACGGCCCTAGCTCGCTCGTGTTACGTCGTAGAGCGACAATCGACACGTCAGGTGAAAGCCCTCGACGTGTTCTTTCATGCGTCTGCAAAACTTTTTTCAATTGCGCAAACACGCACTGCTGAAAACGCCATTTTCGGCATTTTGACGTTAAAATCGCTCTAACGCGCTCAACTTGCGTCGTAGAGAGAGGACCTCGAGCTTTTTGGATAGCTCCCGACTAACTGATCATTTGTTCTCTCATTGGTCGCAACTCAAAAGTTTGAATTTCGCGAGTTACAGTAACTCGAAGGTGCAAAAGCACAAAACGGCTCTAACTCGCTCTTCTTACGTCGTAGAGTGGCAAGCGACACGTCAGGTGAAAGCTCTCGACGTTTTCTTTCATGCGTCCGCAAAAGTTTTTTCAATTACGCAAACACGCACCGCGAAAAACGCCATTCTCGGCATACGCTGAAGTCGCTCTAACGCGCTCATCTTGCGTCGTAGAGAGACGATCTCGAGCTTTTTGGATAGCTCCCGATTCACTGATCATTTGCTCTCCCATTGGTTGAAACTCAAAAGTTTGAATTTCGCGAGTTACAGTAACTCGAAGGTGCAAAAGCACAAAACGGCTCTAACTCGCTCGTTTTACGTCGTAGAGTGGCAATCGACACGCCAGGTGAAAGCTCTCGGCGTGCACTTTCACGCGGCAGCAATAAATTTTTCAATACCGCAAGGACGGCATTCTCGATATTTTAACACTAAGATCGCTGTTTGCTACATGCAGTAGTGCGACACGGTTTGATTGCTCGTAGTGCGTTGTTTTGTGCTCTGTCAATTGTTTGCCAAAACTTTTACAAGTTTTTGTCTCTTTTTTTAAAACGTTGCTTGAAAGAGGGATGTTCTTGCTCTAAAAGCCAAATCGCGGGCGAAATCAATATTGCTATGCAATACCCTCTTGCGAAGCGGGGGCTCATGAAGCGGAGCGTGCGGGCGATGAACTCTCGCACTCTCTGCAGAAAGAACGCAACTCTTTACAAAGTCAGTCAGAATACAAACTCAACTTTTTAATACCGGAGCTTGTTTCGCCCGCCCTCAGGCGGGCGACACCATACGAGAGCTCGGCGTGCGTGCGTGCGTACGTGCGTACGTACGTACGAACGTAACGCTCCCGGATCTCGGCGTTGGCAAGTCGCAGAGCGGAGATCTTGGGCTTTACGGATAGGTCTCGACTCACTGATCATTCCGCTAAGAGGTTTCAAAATTCAAAAGTTTGAATTGCGCGCGCTACAGTAAGCCGAATGTCAAAACGCAAAACGGCTCTAGCTCGCTCGTGTTACGTCGTAGAGCAGCAATCGACACGTCAGGTGAAAGCTCTCGACGTGTTCTTTCGTGCGTCTGCAAAAGTTTTTTCAATTACGCAAACACGCACCGCGGAAAACGCCATTCTCGGCATTTTGACGCTAAAATCGCTCTAACGCGCTCAACTTGCGTCGTAGAGTGACGATCTCGAGCTTTTTGGATAGCTCCCGACTAACTGATCATTTGTTCTCCCATTGGTCGCAACTCAAAAGTTTGAATTTCGCGAGTTACAGTAACTCGAAGGTGCAAAAGCACCAAAACGGCTCTAACTCGCTCGTCTTACGTCGTAGAGTGGCAATCGACACGTCAGGTGAAAGGTCTCGGCGTGCCCTTTCACGCGGCAGCAATAAATTTTTCAATAGCGCAAGCACGCACCGCAGAAAGCGCCATTCTCGATATTTTAGCACTAAGATCGTTGTTTGCTACATGCAGAAGTGCGACACGGTTTTTGTGCTCTGGCAAGTGTTTGCCAAAACTTTTACAAGTTTTTGTCACTTTTTGAAAAGCGTTGCTTGAAAGAGGAATGTTCTTGCTCTAAAAGCCAAATCGCGGGCGAAATCAATATTGCTATGCAATACCCTCTTGCGAAGCGGGGGCTCATGAAGCGGAGCGTGCGGGCGATGAACTCTCGCACTCTCTGCAGAAAGAACGCAACTCTTTGCAAAGCCAGTCAGAATACAAACTCAAGTTTTTAATACCGGAGCTTGTTGTACAACAAGCTCCGGTACTAAAAAGTCGAGTTTGTATTCTGACTGACATTGCATAGAGTTGCGTTCTTTCTGCAGAGAGTGCGAGAGCCCATCGCCCGTATTGCTCCGCTTCACGAGCTCCCCCTTCGCAAGAGGGTATTGCTTAGCAATATTGATATCGCCCGGGATTTGGTTTTTAGAGCAAGAAAATCCCTCTCTTGAGCAACGCTTTTAAAAAAGTGACAACAACTTGTCAAAGTTTTGACAAACATATGACAGAGCAAGTTTTGCAAATGATCCGTGAGTCGTGAGCTATCCACTAAGCTCGAGATCGTCTCTCTACGGCGCAAATCAAGCGAGTTAGAGCGATTTTAGTGTTCGAATCTCGAGAATGGCGTTTCCCGTGGTGCGTGTTTGCGTAATGTTAAAAATTGTTGCTGCTGCATGAAAGAACACGCCGAGAGCTTTCACCTGACGTGACGATCGCCGCTCTACGACGTAAGACGAGCGAGTTAGAGCCGTTTTGCGTTTTCGGGCATTTGGGTTACTGTAACTCGCGAAATTCAAACTTTGAGTTTCGACCAATGGGAGAACAAATGATCAATGAGTCCAGAGCTATCCAAGATGCTCAAGATCACCTCTCTACGACGCAAGACAGACGAGTTAGAGCCGTTTTGCGTTTTAAACCTTCGGGTTACTGTAACTTGCGAAATTCAAATTTTTGAGTTTCGACCAATGGGAGAACAAATGATCAGCGAGACGAGAGCTATCCACTGACCTTAAGATTGTCTCTCTACGACGTAAGTTGAGCGAGTTAGAACGATTTTAGCGTCAAAATGTCGAGAATGGCGTTTTCGGCGGTGCGTGTTTGCGTAATTGAAAGAACTTTCGCAGTCACATGAAAGAACGCGTCGAGAGCTTTCACCTGACGTGTCGATTGCCGCTCTACGACGTAACACGAGCGAGCTAGAGCCGTTTTCCGTTTTTGAGCTTCGGGGCACTGTAGCGCGCGCAATTCAAACTTTTGAATCTCGACTTCTCTTAGCGGAATGATCAGTGAGTCGAGACCTATTCGTAGAGCCCAAGATCGTTTCTCTACGTCTTTCCAACGCCGAGATCCGAGAGCGTTACGTACGCACGTACGCACGTACGCACGTACGCACGCACGCACGCCGAGCTCTCCTAGGGTGTCGCCCGGCAGTGGCCGGGCGAAAAATAGGCCTAAATCGGCCAAAATTTTTGCCTGCGGCGCTATTTTTTTGCACTTTTGTACCAAAATCGGCCAAAATTTTTGCCTGCGGCGCTATTTTATAGCACTTTTGTACCAAAATAGGCCAAAATCGGCCCAATTCTTTGCCTGCGGCGCTATTTTAAAGTATTTGTGTACCAACATAGGCAAAAATCGGCAAAAATTTTCGCCTGCGGCGCAAATTTTTTATGTGCTTTTATTGCATCTTGGTCCCCCCTGTGGCTTCAAAAATTCCGACCCCCCACCATTCCAAAATCCTGGATCCGCCACTGAAGTGCGACTCATTCAAGTCAAACCGCAGCCGATAACATTCGCGCTCGCTCTTCGCCTCGACTTCGCGGTGAACTGTGCGCCTAACAACACTACTCGTCTGTCTGTGCAACGCTTTCCTTATGGTGTTCCTTTCGTCGGGTCCATAATAGCACTTGTGCTTGTCATTCCGTCCGCCACACCCCTTCCCCAACAAATAATGAGTCTTGCGAAACTCCCGCATGGCTGGGCCGCACCAGGGAAACGTCTTCATATAAGCGTAGTAGTCGCAATCGTATTTGCGGCGCAGGCAGTCGACGAAGTAAAGGCCATATTCGCTCCACCCGCGAATGCTACATAAATGCAAATCGTCGTCGCTACACAAGTATACATCGTCGTCGTCGTCGTCGTCGTCGTCGTCGTCGTCGTTGTTGTTGTTGTTGTTGTTGTTGTTGTTGTTGTTGTTGTTGTTGTTGTTGTTGTTGTTGTTGTTGTTGTTGTTGTTGTTGTTGTTGTTGTTGTTGTTGTTGTTGTTGTTGTTGTTGTTGTTGTTGTTGTTGTTGTTGTTGTTGTTGTTGTTGTTGTTGTTGTTGTTGTTGTTGTTGTTGTTGTTGTTGTTGTTGTTGTTGTTGTTGTTGTTGTTGTTGTTGTTGTTGTTGTTGTTGTTGTTGTTGTTGTTGTTGTTGTTGTTGTTGTTGTTGTTGTTGTTGTTGTTGTTGTTGTTGTTGTTGTTGTTGTTGTTGTTGTTGTTGTTGTTGTTGTTGTTGTTGTTGTTGTTGTTGTTGTTGTTGTTGTTGTTGTTGTTGTTGTTGTTGTTGTTGTTGTTGTTGTTGTTGTTGTTGTTGTTGTTGTTGTTGTTGTTGTTGTTGTTGTTGTTGTTGTTGTTGTTGTTGTTGTTGTTGTTGTTGTTGTTGTTGCTGTTGCTGTTGTTGTCGTCGCGGGCCTTGTGGGAGCTCAATTCACATACATTTTAGGCCAATAAAAGAATGGATGTGTAAAGTCGCTAGAACAGGGTTCCCCCCAACGGTTGTGGTGACAAAAGTAGTAGTTGGCAAGCATGCCGCAGTGCTCTTCCCCGCGCGCGCTGCATGGTTGTGCATACTTTTTTCCCAATCCCTGGCCCGTTCCACGAACGCCCACCGTCGGGCTGTCCAGTCAGACGACAAAGTTACCCGATCCGTCAAGGTTTTGCGATTGAATCGCACCGACAGGGTGTGTAGATGAAAGTGTGACCCCTAACTTTGTGACCGCCGTTCTCGAGCCTGACTCAATGCATCAGGCCCAAATTTGGACACAAGCAATACGAACCTAACCAGTACATA
>JASAMZ010005001.1:0-19665 GCA_030248115.1 Linhomoeus sp. GSCO2_2 | reverse complement strand
CCCCCCCCACCCCCAGCGTTACAGGTATGTGTAGAAGTGTTTCCTGCGTCGAATATATTCGCAGCCGATATTTGCCAAGAACTTGTGGGGGGGGGGGGAGGAAGAGGGGTTTTTTTCAACCTACCGTAAATCCTCCAATAAGCGCCCCCCCCCCCTCGAATGAGCGCCCCCCTCCAATAAGCGCCCTTTTTGGCACTCCTCCCCTCCAAAAGGGAGGAGTGCTATAGTGATGGTGCGGATTCTGTGTAAATTGGAACGCTCATAAGTCGGGCTAGAGTTGGCCGATTGGGGCGAATTTTTTTTTATTCGATAGGTCTCTGGAAGGCGCAGTGTGCATCGAAGGTCTCGACTTCCGTGCGGGACCCGATTTTTGGCAAGCTGCCAAAAACCCGATTTTTCGGCCTCCGGCCAACTTTGGACGCTTAGAATAGTGTTCTGGTAGAACGTAGCGAGACGAGCTTTGGGCCGAATATGTAAAAGACATTGGGCTATCCGATGGTGGGGGCGCCGCCGTACTGGGTCCGGTCCTACCCGGGCCGGGTAGCAAAAACCGGGTTTTTCGACCCAAAAGTAGGGTTTACTACCCAGTTAGGATCTTGGTTGTGTAAGCAGCGAGCGTAGTAGTTTTTTGGCATACTACTAAGCTTAGATAGGTGAATCCGAATCCGCTTCTAGAAATCCGGTCAGGTATGCTCCGGGCCGGGAAATTCAGCCCAAACTTGGGTCCCGGGTTTCTGGGTAAAGCTTTGAGCAGGCGTAACTTTTGATAGGACGCTCATATCGAGGAGGGATTAAGACCACTCGATCGAGCTTGGCGCGCTCTACAACTTTGTAGTAGATCACTTTATTCGTAATTGTCGAATTTCGTGTGAAAATGTAAAAACATCGATTTTTAGCCGAAATTAAAAAATTCTGCCTTTCCCATTCTCTGCTGCGGTGATCGATTTCAACGATATTAACAAGGTTTACGAGGCATACGAATATCTTCACTGGAGCAAATTTTCAGCTTTCGGCGGTCGCAATTTTTGGGCGAAATTTCCATTTTTCCTACAAATTTTTGGTATTTCGGTGCAAAGTGGGGTCAGTTGAGATATTTCGGTGTCAGTTGGGCTTTCACGTGATAGAGCATCAAAAGATACGTTGTTTTTGTTATAAGCACTTTTTTCGTCCGACGCGTATTTTGGCGGGAAATTTGAATTCAAAATTTTGGCTACCGGATTTGTCCGGGGCACCTACCGTGTAAGTACTCGATTCCGGCTTTTCGGGGAAGCTGATCACGAATTTGACGTTGTCTTTTTGTTTTGAGATGTATGGGGCCACTTTGTGAAGAATTTGCTTGCCACCATATGTGCTCTCAAGTGGAAAACCTGGTTGTGTCAGTTCAGCTGAACGAGGTGTGCTGTATGCCAAATGTGGGGTATTGGAGAGTCACAATTCCGAATTTTCTATTTAATTTTGCGATCAGAATGGCCACTAAGCCTTACTGACATGTCTCGTTGATCAATGGGCAGCATGATTCAACTCCCGAAGTTCTTCTGAAAGAGGGGAGGAGTGCCCCGAGGGGCTCTGCCCCCGTCTACTAATCTTGTTAGAGGAAGGTTGAGAAAATAAGCGCCCACCTTTTGTAAGTACCAGTAGCATTAGCACTACCATATGTGCTCTGTGACCATTCCAAACACAGGATTGGGCTACCTATGACAGCACTACGACTAATTGCAAGTATTATAACAAAAGCTCAACAGTTTCACTCCAAAATCTATGCAGATGTACACACAAATGTGACAACAATGGGAAATTTTGGCGAAATTTTGGCACTCTCGAGGGGTCGAGTTAATAAGTGCAGCAACGCGGGCCGGCGCTTCCCCCTCTGCGCCTCTCACCTGCCGGTTCGCGAGCAGGTTGGCCGGCGTCTGCAGCCGTCGTCACTACGTCTCACTCTCCTTCACGCCGTCCGAAACGACCTGGAGAGCCTCCCTGACCGGAGACGTAGCGCGCAGCTCTTAGGCGGAGCTCTACTTCTCGCCTTCTCTCTCTCCCAGACACTAGGCGGAGCTCTACTTCTCGCCTCTCTCTCTCAGACACTGTGCAACTGTGCAGTGCTTCTGTGCGATGCTCTCTCAGTCGTAGTTCCGGCGCACGGCGACTGACTTCTCACAACGCAACAGCAAAGCCAAAGCAACAGCACACAGCGCGCGAGCCTCTCACTTCTCTACTCGAGAAAAGGTAGCGAGAGAACTGACGAGAGCAGCGCGTATCGACGATTATATGGAGGCAAAAGACGCGCTACCCTATCAATCGCCACGACGCACGCAACGCACGGCGCTAACAAAGAAGGGGCGCGCACACACGGCTATCTATGCTAGATACGCGCGCGCCACGAAATAGGCTTACGCAATCGAGCGTCCGCGCCAACAGCGTGGGAACGACGAGCGAGCGCGGAACAAAGAAGGGACACTTACTGCAGCCGCCTGCCTATCAACCGGCGATATACGGCGCTACAGTAACCTACCTACTACAACAAACACACGAGGGCGCAGGAAACAGAGAAAGAACAGCGGACGGCACTGCACACTAGCGAAAGTATGTATGTAGGAGCGCAATTATCCTACATCCTCCGTCCTGGCTGTGTCGATCGCCCTCGATCGATTCAGGGGGGTCGTAGAGAGCCTTGGCGGAGTAGCAGCTCCTTGCTCTCCAGAGAATGCTTGATCTTCACGTGGGCCAGCCCGATGGCTGTGGGATGGGGACTCCCCGCTCTCCCTGGGGTGGGGTCGAACCCGGCTTCCCCATTGCCCACGACTTCCTCGTCCAGTCGTCGTGGTGACAGAAATCGGTGACCAGTGGAACCAGGCTCCCAGTGGAATCCTTGGGTGGCCTTCTGCAGCCCCTGCTTGGCCTTGGAGTGGCTCTGGCAGTTGCTGATGTGGCCCAGCTTGGTCGACTGGCCGTCCACGTCCAGCAGCATATTCTTCTTGGCTCGTCGGCGCACACCACCGACCCTCCTGGCCTTCAGCACCATGGGTGGCGCGCCAGGGACCATCTGCAGCTGGTAGCAGTGACCGCGCACCTGGGGTTCCAGCAATCGCGGGCTCGTTTGCTCTTTGGTTCTGCTGCCGCGCTTTGCCTGTGGAGCTTTCTTTTTCTTCTGCCTGGTTTGGTTGGCGTTTGCTTCGCCCTCTCATCTATTCGGGTCGGATGGCCGCCTCCCTCTCGCATTTGCGTCAAACATAGGCTGCTAATAGCGCAGTAACCGAACAAGCGACATTATTCGCGCAGTATTAGCCGCGTCGTGCGCCATCCGATTTCCTTCCCCTCCTTTGCAAGTCTGATTTTGTCCTCCGGTTGTTTGTCGAGTGCCAAATGCGAGGCGGCGATTGCCCATTGCTGTCGTCGTCAAAAACTAATCGCACATGCATCTCAAACAATGCCCCTTTAGGGCAATTACCCCGGCAGAGCGCAGTTTGCTCAGCTGAGGGCAAGCATAAAACGAGTTGTTCAGATATGGATTCGTCAGTTTGATTGGAACTTCCTTTGGTTGCTGCTAGAAAGACTAGAGATACTTAGTAGAGTCCAGGTAAAATTCGGAAGTCCATCCAATAGTTGAGGAAGATGCAGTTTGTAGTGCTCGGCTGTGTTCTGCTGGCTTTCTTGCATCATGCGGCAGCGCAACTGAATGGTGTGTGTCTTGACTACAATTTGTATTCGTGCTGTCGCCTGGCGATACTCTACCAGAACTTGTGGTAGTATGTATGCATGTCCGCGCACTGAACCCAAAAGTGTTGCCCACCCTTCCTGTTCAACTGAGCCTCTTCGGCTCCTGAATGCGACGACAATAAGTCGCCCCAACCAGTCGAACTCAAGACGTCAATTGCACAACGAAAGGTTCTCTTCAGTCTGCAGCACCGGTCGTCGCCACCTGGAGCCGGTCCAGAACGACGGCGTCCAGGTCTTCACAAATGCCATCAACCAGACGCCCAGACTCTGCGACCCGAGACGGACGGAGACGAATAACAATTGCCCGGCAGCCACCACCGTCCTTCGCTACTACTGCATCGCCTCCTTCTACGCCCGCTACTACAACAGACGGACGCCGCAGCTCCGCGGCATCTGCTGCCGCACCAAGAGAGCACAGAAGCAGGAGAGACCCGGTGTGTGGTTGAGCTCGCGGTTTCTATGCATGCAAAATTCCAGTCCACGAGAGCTGAAAAGACGAGAAGTTCATTTTAGCTTGTCCCGCTGGCTCCTTCCTGGCTGGCAGCTACCCCGGCTACAGCTGCTCAGTCAATGCCGAGTGCACGCCCATCCACAGATCTGCACGGTAGGGTTAGGCCGGAAGCCAGCTGTCGCACGTACCTACTTAAACATGGACAGCGCATGTTGCACAACAGCTACTGTCGCGCTGCGACAGCGCTTACATGACAGTAATTCAGATGCTCGGCCCCGGCCAACTGCGAGTGGGGCGGCCCCATGAACCGGTTGGTCGCTCCGGACAACCTGCAGGTGGAGCAGGTCACCCGCACGCCACCTCCGAACGTTGGCGCCACCGGCTACTGCTGCATCTCCACCACACCCGGGCAGCCAGATCCCACCCTGGAACCCATCCCCACATGCGATGTGGACGATCTCATGACCTATGGGTTCACACAGGTCTAGGTTCGATTCATTGGAGACCTAGATGTGTATTGAATGCGAAAGTTCTACAGGTCGTCAACCAGCCAGTGGCCGAAGTGATCACTGCTATAACCGACTCGTTTCCGGGCGGCGGCTTAGCTGAAGCCACAGTGACTTTTAGTGGAGCTACAGTGCCTGGAGCTGTGGGGGAGAAGGGCAGCCTTCTACAACGAAACCAGACAGATGCTGCGCCGACTGTGAGCTTAGCAATAATCGCGACGACGACGACGACGACGACGACGACGACGACGACAGCGAGATCATTCAGATTGGCCTTCCAACCACCATTGCGGATCGATCTGGATTCTACATGGCCATCATCGTTGACACTGACACCACCAACGATGACGGCGACACAGTTCAACTGCATCTCCACTGGTACTCTACTTGTACTATGTGTATGCGTCTACATGGTGTTGTGTCGCCTTGTTGCGATATACAGTATACTAGGTATCCTGGTAGCTGCGTCCAGAGATATCTATTTGAAATAGTAAGTCTGCCTAACTGCAGACGGCCAGCTCAAGTCCAATCTTCTCAGCGATCAGAAGAGGCTTGAGTTTCCATCCACGAAGTTCATTTATTAGTTTGGGAACGCATAACAGAAGTGAGATAGTTTGTCCTTTATAATCCCTACTCATAAGTTAACAGCCTACACTGCGTGTAGCAGATAAGGCGTGTTCGCTCGCGCATTGTCCGTCACTCATGTGCCATCGTTGTCTCTCAGGTGCGTGGTCAACCTGAACATGGACGGCACAGCCACTGACACAACGAACGTGTTCAACGGGCAGGTGGACGCGACCCCCAACGTTCTCGCCACCAACACCGACTATGAGAACCCTGAGCCGCCAGCAGCTGACGCCAACGCACACACTTACGCCGTGCTGGTGTTCAGGTGAGCAGCTAGATCGCTTTGAAGACTAGTCGCTTGCGCTCCCCCCTGTCCACGAAAGAGCAGAAATGTCCAGAGACAAATCTTTGAGTATGCCGATGGCTGTTACTTGCCATGGTTGATAGCGGAAGGTTTTTTAATTCAGCACATCGGAAACTGTTATAACTTTTGCGTGGACCAACCTGCGTAGACGAAATTTGCACATAATAGGCACAAAACTATGCCATTGTACGTGTTGCAAAATGGAGTGATTTCGTTGCAAACTTCACAAGTTGCGTTGGGTCAAAGTTGGGGTACAAAATTTCATAATTGTGTTCCACTAAAAAGTCTAGAACTCACGCAACAAGCGGCACATTTTGACGCGACTTGCACCAAAGCATGCAGAAGAAAACGAGCTTTCATATGCCGTAAGAAACAACTCTGAAATTTAAATAACGCCAAAGCTACAGCCCGTCAAAGTTGGCCGGGAAGTGCCGTTGCGAAAGCTGCCCAGCGCTTGTGTCACTCCTCGACAAGGAAAGCTCCCGCCACGGCACTTCCCTTCCAACTTTGACGGGCTGTAGCTTTGGCGTTATTCAAGTTACAGAGTTGTTTCTTACGCCATATGAAAGCTCATTTTCTTCTGCATACATTGGTGCAAGTCACGTAAAAATTTGTCACTTGTTGCGTGAGTTCTAGACTTTCCAGTGGAACACTATTATGAAATTTCGTACCCCAATTTTGACCCGACGCAACTTGTGAAGTTTGCAGCGAAATCACTCTATTTTGTAACACTTACAATGGCATAGTCCTGTGCCTATTATGTGCAAGTTTCGTCTACCCAGGCTGATCCACGCAAAAGTTATAACAGTTTCCGATTTGCTGACTTAAAAAAACACCCGGTACCTTCACCAACTAGCGCTCTAAAACACTAGGTAGGTTTCAGCCTTGTGACTCGTTATAGAACTACGTGCCTCGCAGTTCTTCAATAACACTATACGGAGCGTGTCGACCCCTCTACTGCATGATGTTTGTGGCCAACCTGTCAAAGGAGACGTTTTCCTTCAGGCAAGATGCCGAACTAACCCAGGCCGAGGCCAACACGAAGTGCGGCAGTGGAGACAATGTGCGGCAGCCTGCGGCGGCCGGATTCGACTACGCGGGTTTCATAGGGCGTGACCCAGCCACGCCAAACCCCATCGCCGCGCAGTTCTTCCACGTCCAGTTCGACGGGGACGCGTTCGAGCGAGGATTCGCGACCAGCCAAGTGGCCACCGATCTGGGCATCAAGAGTCCGAAGACGAAACTCACAGTGAGAGATTGCAGAGACTGCCTGACCGCAACAAGTTTGACGATGACGTCCACGCTCGTAGGTCCAATTCGCCACGACGCCGGTCACCGACCTGGTCGAAGGTGGAGAGCTTGTTCCCGAGGCGGCCTTCCCGGCTGAAAATCAAGTGCCGCCATCGGCCACCTACGCGGCAGCGGACCCGGCCAAGTTCTACACCCTGCTGATCATGGGCACCGGCTTGCCGGGTACCACGGAAGCCGCCGCCAACGACCTGGTCTTCTGGCTGGTGGTCAACATCCCCGGGACGTCGCTGATCTCCGGCGTTCAGTCGCCCGACGCCGTGGCCCACCCCAATGACGCGGATGATCCGACGATCACCTATGTGGTTCCTGTCGCCGAAGCTGATGGCGCGCCAGGAGCTGGGGAAACCTTCAATCATGGCATCTTCCTTTATGAGCAGCTGGTGAGGAGCAGCATCGTTGTGCAGTCTCAGAATCAAGTGGTGCAGTGCCGAGTATATCACTGAACCCTGTGCTGTATTGTCTGGGCTTGGTGGATGGCATCCACATACCCCCAACGAGTGTCGTACTCGTGTGTGACTTGCGTGGTCGTGTCACGAAGCGCGAACTACTACCCAGCCAACTCCGGCATGCAATTTAGGACCAAGTGGACACCACAGCAGCGGCGTGGACAGGCAATACCATCCTGAACGCCGGCACCCACAAGCTGACCCTGGCCAACCTCCAAACCTTCATCGCCAACTGCGCCGGTCCCAATGACACGCCGGCATGCCGGCAGCTGCAGGAGCCCGTAGCTGGCAACTGGTTCACCAGAACAGCGGCCGCCGCGCCCGCCCCCGAATAAGACCTCACATGGGGAGAGGCCGCGTAGAGGGATTGAAGTTGGATCATTGATCTGCTAACTTATTTTGATGAGCTGGTTCCCAGTATGTGAGTGTCATGCGCGGTTTTGGCTTCGTGTGTCAAGAACTCGTGCCATAACCATGTTACCTACTATTATTTGGGTTTGGAAGCAAAGCTACAGATGTACCATCGAAGTGCCCTCGACACAAGCTTACAAAGAACAACTGAGATGGTACTCCGTCGTGATTGTGTCATCACATGCCTAGGTGAGGGATGCATACGTATGTAAAGTTGGTAGGGCGCAGAATATCATCAGCGGGCAGAGCTGTCAATGTCAAATGAGCCTGAATTCCGTCCCTCTGCGCCCATCCCACTCTCCTCATGACCAAGCCTGTGAGCTTTGTGAGCACTTACTGTAGGGACCCACGCACACTGAGTCGTGTCGCTGAGTGCGGGGATTGGGTTGGGGGGCGGGCCGGGGGGCGGGGGGGGGGCTGCGTCAAGAAGCATTGCAGTCACAACCGCACTACGCGTAGAACAAGCCCAGAGTAGATTCACAAGGTTGTTGTTTTAAGAAGTCGGTGAAAAATATCTCGTCTTTGTGTCGAGTTTTATGCGTTCTCATCTTACCGCAGAGTGTGCGAGGAATCTTTCTTAGCGCTCCACTTTGCCACCATTGCAGGTCAGGTGGTTGCATGTTTCACCTTTGCGGATTGTTAATGTTTGGCTATACTGAAATGATCACATTGAACTGACAAGCGGCAATTAAATAGGTAGACTCCCTAGCATACCTGTAACGCGCCCCCTCGGGGGAGGGGGGGGGGGGGGGGGGGTAATCCGGATTTTAGGGGGGAGCGGGGGGGGGGGGGTTCCAAAACCCAGGAGGGGGGTCAAAATGACCTAATAATTTGGCAAAAAAGTAAGGAAATTTTGCAAAAATTGGGCAAAAAAGTGCCGAAAATCGCTTAATTTTAATGGAAAACAGCCTAAATATAGCGCTGCAGACGAAAATTTGGCCAAATATCAGGCGCCGCAGGCGAAAATTTTTTCGCAATTTTTGGGAGGGGGTCTTTCAGGCTGCGGGTATGGGGGGGGGGTGGTAGGGGGGGGGGGGGGGGGAGGGAAATCTCACCCCCCCCCCCCCCCGTTACAGGTATGCTCCCTAGGGCTTCCTAAAGCGGGCTTACATTTCTGAGTGCGAATTTGACGGCGAAGCGTTTTACCCGTGGGAAAAACAATGTCGAAAACGCGTCGACGCGCATCTACCATGTAGGATAGCTACGTATGAAATTTCAAAACGAGAAGAATTCGAACCCAGTTGCGCACGACCTGTTGTAGCCGTGCTATGGCAATAACAAATGTACGTGTTCACAAGACCGAACCTTGAACAACAGACCAGTGACCTCTGACCAATTGTCTAAATATGCGCGCCGTTTTCCCCGATCGCGCGCGCACGACACGAATTATTGTCATTCCCGTACGCGTCCCGCCGACAGGCGAAAGCTGAACAAACGCCGGTTGGCGGCCGCATTTGCGTCAAACAAAGGCTTGCTATGGCGCAGTACAACCGAACAATTCGACATAATTCGCGCAGAGCGCCATCCGATTTCCTCACCTCATTTACAAGTTCAATTATTCGTTCCTCCGACTGTTTGTCGAGCGCCAAATGCGAGGCGGCAATTCTACACTTTTGTCGTCGTCAAGAACTAATCGTACATGCACCCCATTGTGCCAGTTCGCGCTTGGTACCGACGCTCGCGCTTGATCAGCTGAAGTTTCGGTTAAATTTGGGCTTGTTCCATAGGCGATCGTCAGTTAGGTTTTAGTTTTTCTTTGGTCAATACAACGAATTTTGCGCTTCTCAGGTAAACCTCAAAGAATCAAAGAAGATGAAGCTGGTAGTCCTGTTTGCATCGTTGTCCTTGACGGCGGCACAACTGAACGGTGCGTCTTTACTTCCGTAAGTCTCAGTTATGTAGAATTGGAAATGACTTCATGTTGTCTCACAGACTTGATCTGCAGCTCACACACAGCATGCGTAGTCTTTGCATTGAAAGCCAAGGCTTGATCAAATTTCGTTTTGCTTCAAGTCAAGCTCCAATCCAATTACCCAGTTAGCACGTCTACATGTATGCCCCCGAGGGCTTATTTTCAACCCCCTAAAGGGGGGGTACTATTGGAGGGGGTGGGGGGGCTTATTCGAGTTGGGACTTTAAATTTCCACCCCTCTTCCGGAGACCCAAGGTACACAAAATGTACGTATGCCATACTGAATATACCTTCTGGGCACTGACTATCCTTACTATACCATGCACTAAAATCATAGGCACCTGGATTTACTACATAACAGTTGTAACAGTACTACATTATGTACCTTTATAGTACAGTATACATGTATACAGTATGCCCTATAAGGTAGGGGGTACTATTGGAGGGGGTCATTTGAGGGAGGGGAGCTTATTTGAGTGTTTACGGTACAACCATTTCGCGCTCTCTGCTGCAGTCTGCAGCACGGGTCGTCGCCATCTGGAGCCGGTTCAGAACGACGGAGTGCAAGTCTTCACGGACGCGATCAATCAGACGCCAAGACTCTGCAACACCAGAGGAACAGACGCCAACAATAACTGTCCAGCCGCCACTACAGTCCTGCGGTACTACTGCGTCCCCTCCTTCTACGCCAGGTTCTACAATCGGCAGACGCCGCAGCTGGGCGGAATCTGCTGCAGAACAAAAGCTGCTCAGAAGCAGGAGAGACCTGGTGGGTGGTGGAGGTCGCAGTTCTCCATGATAGATGTTGTCTATGGGAGCCGCTGACCTGGCAAGTGCTCTTCAGCATGTCCCACTGGCTCCTACTTGGCGGGCAGCTACCCTGGCTACACCTGCTCAGTCGACGCTGAGTGCACGCCCATCCACGGATCCGCGAGGTACAGTCTGAGTTAGAAGTCGGCAGTTGTACTTGTACGCCACCCAACTGAACACGACCAGCGCATGTTCGCGCGGTCAAAATTATTGTTTCTTTGACAAGCAGCTTCTTAGACGGGTGAATGCCAAGTCCCAATCAATTTCAGATGCTCGGCCCCGGCCAACTGCGAGTGGGGCGGCCCGGTGAATCGCCTGGTGGCCCCAGACAACCTGCAGGTGGAGCAGGTCAACCGCACGCCTCCCCCAAGTGTTGGCGCCACAGGCTACTGCTGCATCTCTGCCACTCCCGGACAACCGGCGCCCACCCTGGAGCCCGTTCCCACCTGCACTGTTGACGACCTCATGACATACGGGTTCAACCAGGTCAGCTCAAACATTGACTTGGTCTGGTCGATGCGAACTACATATTCTAGGTTCTATGAGCAGCGTTTTAGGTTATCAACCAACCAGTGGACGCACTCATCACCACGATAACGGACTCCTTCCCAGCGACTGGCTTAGGAGAAGCAACTGTGACCTTCAATGCTGCTACAGTGCCTGGAGCTGTGGGGGAGAAGGGCAGCCTCCTGCAACGCAATCAGACTGACGCCGCGCCCACTGTAAGTGTGCGCTTAGCGACCGCATTGCGACGACGAGTGCGACCAAGACCAACTGCTGTCCTATGTATGTAGGTCGCTCTGCCAACAACCATTGCTGACCGCACCGGTTTCTACACGGTCATTATGGTCGACACCGACACGACTGACGGCGCTGCCACACCTGCCAAACAGCTACATCTCCACTGGTGAGTTGCTAGTCTCAGCAGACAGGGCCACATTGTCGCCAACAATCAGCCAGACGACACCACAAGGCAGCCTGGTGTGCGTGTGTACGTGCGTTGGTATGTAACACTCCACGCTAAAGTGAAACTTAAGCACCATACGAGTGCATGAAAGCAAAGTAGGTAGCTCGCGCGTCGCGTTAGCTCGCACGCCAAACATTCTGCCATCTCCATCATTGCGACTTGTTCAATGCGAAAGCCGACAATCCCACTCTGCAGGTGCGTCGTCAACGTCAACATGGACGGGACGGCCACGGACACGACCAACGTCTTCTATGGGCAAGTGGACGCGACCCCCAACGACCTCGCCACCAACACCGACTACGAGAACCCAGAGCCGCCTGCTGGAGAGGCTGTCCATGCCTACGCGGTCATCGTGTTCAAGTGAGTGATGAGCAACATGGCCAAGACTGATTTACAAACAGGTCGATGTCTAGAATCCTCCTAATCTTGGCCTGAGACTCCAGAGCAGTGTGAGTGAGCCCTCATACAGAGAAAGGCGGCTTTCCATCCAAGAATCGGTGTTAAAGCTTGTGGAAGGTACTGTATGTACATATGTGTTTCGGAACAGTGTTTCAACTGAATCGGTCCGAACTGGTTTGGGGCGCTCAACGGGCCTTTTGTCGGTGTAACAGATAACGACACTGCAGAGTCGATAGCCCTAAACCAGGTTGAACATAAGCAGCCAGCATACGCCGGCGTGCCTGCCTTCACTCACAAGTTAACATGAACAGAAACGGCCCATTTTCGAACCCTGGAATATGATCTTATAACACTGTAGTAGTTTCACACTATTGCGAAGCGACCTCTGTTCAGGCAAGACGCCGAGGTGGCAGACCAGGCGGCGGCGACCGTCAAGTGCGGCAGCGGGGCCAACGTCCGCCAGCCGTTCGTCTATGCCGATTTCATCGCCGCTGTCCCGGCCACGGCCAACCCAGTCGCCGTGCAATTCTTCCACGTCCAATTTGATGGAGACCAATTCGAGAACGACTTCTCCCGCAGCCAACTGGGCGCCGACCTGACCATCAAGATCCCCAAGACCAAGCTGGAGGTGGGGCGACGTTTCGCAGTCCGACTTCGACGAACGAACATATGAATGACAAGACTAGCTAGCCGGTGTGCATTGGAATGCCTGCGAGAGCGAATCCAACGCTGCTGACGTGATGTTGTTTAGGCAAATGTATATGTCGCGACTCTGAGTACAATAGTTCAGTCGCCGCACAAAAGGACCTGCACAATTCTGCCCGCTTAGCATAGCTCTACCAGAAATCTGTTCATAAAATTTATACAGTAGTAGGTTACCCACACTATGGTTAATGGCTGGAAGTGAGTAGGAGATGGCACATCGTGTAATTTCAGAATAACTCAAGCTCCATGCGAAGCATAGTCATTTTTTTCGCTCGGCCTCAGCCGAGCGAACCCTATCAAGAGCTCGGCGTGCGTACGTGCGTACGTGCGTACGTGCGTACGTACGTACGTGCGTACGTACGTACGTGCGTCACGCTAGCTTCGGGCTTAATAACTCGCTCGTACGACGTCGTAGGGTGGAGTTTGAGACATCGTCGAGTAGCCTGCGGACTCCTCTCGCCGTCTGAGTGGTCGAAACTGAAATAAGTTTTCAAACTCGCGCGCTACAGTATCCCAAAGTGGGGTCCATTTTAAGACAAAAGTTGACCGAAGCTAGTCAAATCGCATATCAAAGTAAAGCGCTCGAGCTCCTGAGCACGAATCCGACAACAAAATGTTTCAAAAGTTTAAACAGAGAGCTACAGTAACCAAAACGCGTCGAAAACTGGAAACGACACGCTTGCTTCGGGCTTAATAACTCGCTTGTCTGACGTCGGTGGGTTGAGTTCGACACATCGACGGTTAGTCCTCGGACTACTCTCGCCATCTGAGTGTTCAAAACTGAAATAAGTTTTCAAACTCGCGCGCTACAGTATCCCAAAGTGAGGTCCATTTTAAGACAAAAGTTGACCGAAGCTAGTCAAATCGCATATCAAAGTGAAGCGCTCGAGCTCCTGAGCACGAATCCGACAACAAAAAGTTTTAAAAGTTTAAACAGAGAGCCACAGTAACCAAAACGCGTCGAAAATTGGAAACGACACGCTTGCTTCGGGCTTAATAACTCGCTTGTCTGACGTCGCTGGGTTGAGTTCGACACATCGACGGGTAGCCCTCGGACTACTCTCGCGAACTGTGACGTCGAAATAATAACAAGTTTTAAAAATTGCGCGCTACAGTATCCCGAAGTAATGTCCGCGAAAAGTCAAAACTTCATCGAACCTAGTCGAATTGCATATCAAAATGAAGCGCTCGACCTCCTGAGCAAGAATCCGACAACAAAAAGTTTCAAAAGGTCAATGAGAGGGCTACAGTAACCAAAACGCGATGAAAACTGCAGATTTTGGTTTGTTATATCTTGGCACTCGTGCGTTGCAGAGCGGTGGTCTTGACATCGCTGAAGAGGTCACTGCAAGCCAACATCAAGTCATGCTCACAATTAACCTGTAGTTTTGCGTTAGATTCCAGTGCCTTTTTTAAAATGTAGTCTTAAAAGATGATTTTTTGGTGTAAAGAATTAAACCCGAGCGATGCCAATGTTGCGTAGCAAGACCACTCCAACAAGCTCCGGTATTAAAAAGTTGAGTTTGTATTCCGACTGACATTGCATTGAGTTGCGTTCTTTCTGCAGAGAGTGCGAGAGCTCATCGCCCGTATGCTCCGCTTCACGAGCTCCCCCTTCGCAAGGGTGTATTGCTTAGCAATATCGATATCGCCCGGGATTTGGTTTTTAGAGCAAGAAGATCGCTCTTTCGAGCAACGCATTAAAAAAAGTGACAAAAACTTGTCAAAGTTTAGACAAACATATGGCAGAGCACAAAAGAACGCACTATGAGCAATCAAGCCGTATCGTACTTCTGTCCATGGAGCAAAACGAAGTTCATTTCTCTTGGCGCGTGTAGTACGTAGCAAGCCTTGGAATGACGTGCCGAGTGTCGCTGTAATTGCAACATGAGCAATTCAGAAAGTTCCAGAGTAAAACTCAAAACTATTGTTTCTGTGATGCGTGTTTTAGTCAATTACAGAAGGTTTGCTGACACATGAAAAAGCACGCCGAGAGCTTAAAATTGACGTGTCGATTGCCGCTCTATGACGTAACACGAGCGAGTTAGAGCCGTTTTGTGCTTTTGCACCTTTGGGTTACTGTAACTCGCGAAATTCAAATATTCAAGTTTCGCAAATAATCCGTGAGTCGTGAGCTATCCACTGAGCTCGAGATCGTCTCTCTACGGCACAAATTGAGCGAGGTTAGAGCGATTTTAGTGTTCGAATCTCGAGAATTGCGTTTCCCGTGGTGCGTGTTTGCGTAACGTTAAAAATTGTTGATGCCGCATAAAAGAACACGTCGAGAGCTATCCGAGGTGCTCAAGATCACCTCTCCACGACGCAAGACAGACGAGTTAGAGCCGTTTTGCGTTTTAGACCTTCGGGTTACTGTAACTCCCAAAATTCAAATTTTTGAGTTTCGACCAATGAGAGAAGAAATGATCAGTGAGTCGAGAGCTATCCACTGACCTCGAGATTGTCTCTCTACGACGCCAACTAAGCGAGTTGGACCGCTTTTAGTGCTAAAATCTCGAGAATGGCGTTTTGCGCTGTGCGTGTTTGCGTAATTGAAAGACTTGTTGCTGGCACATGAAAGAGCACGTCGAGAGCTTTTACCTGACGTGTCGATCGCCGCTCTACGACGTGAGACGAGCGAGCTAGAGCCGTTTTGCGTTTTGACCTTCGGGTTACTGTAGCGCGCGCAATTCAAACATTTGAATTTCGAAACCTCTTAGCTGAATGATCAGTGAGTCGAGACCTATCCGTAGAGCCCAAGATCTCCGCTCTACGACTATCTAACGCCGAGATCTGACAGCGTGACGCACGGACGCACGCACGCACGCACGCACGCACGCACGCACGCACGCACGCACGCACGCCGAGCTCTCCTAGGGTGTCGCCCGGCTGAGGACGGGCAAAAAAAGTGAAGTCGCGAGGAGAGTCAAAGACGCTGCACGAAACCGGAAAGGGCCTTGCTACAATCTCAGTAAAAATTCTAAGCTCAAAAGTCAAAACCACTCCGCTTTTTTCGCCCGCCCTCAGGCGGGCGACACCCTAGGAGAGCTCGGCGTGCGTGCGTACGTACGTACGTACGTACGTACGTCCGTCCGTCCGTCCGTAACGCTCTCAGATCTCGGCGTTGGAAAGTCGTAGAGCGGAGATCTTGGGCTCTACGGATAGGTCTCGACTCACTGATCATTCAGCTAAGAGGTTTCAAAATTCAAAAGTTTGAATTGCGCGCGCTACAGTAACCAGAAGGCCAAAACGCAAAACGGCTCTAGCTCGCTCGTCTTACGTCGTAGAGCGGCAATCGACACGTCAGGTGAAAGCTCTTGACGTGTTCTTTCATGCGTCTGCAAAAGTTTTTTCAATTACGCAAACACGCACCGCGGAAAACGCTATTCTCGGCATTTTGACGCTAAAATCGCTCTAACGCGCTCAACCGGCGTCGTAGAGAGACGATCTCGAGCTTTTTGGATAGCTCCCGACTCACTGATCATTTGTTCTTCCATTGGTCGAAACTCAAAAGTTTGAATTTTGCGAGTTACAGTAACTCGAAGGTGCAAAGCACAAAACGGCTCTAACTCGCTCGTCTTACGCCGTAGAGTGGCAATCGACACGTCAGGTGAAAGCTCTCGACGTGCTCTTTCATGCGGCTACAAAACTTTGTTCAATTGCGCAAACACGCACCGCGGAAACGCCTTTCTCGGGGTTTTGATGCTAAGATGGCTCTAACTCGCTCAACTTGCGTCGTAGAGAGACGATCTCGAGCTTTTTGGATAGCTCCCGACTCACTGATCATCTGTTCTCCCATCGGTCGAAATTCAAAAGTTTGAATTTCGCGAGTTACAGTAACTCGAAGGTGCAAAAGCACAAAACGGCTCTAACTCGCTCGTCTTACGTCGTATCAGATGGAACTGCAGAAAGAGCAAGAATGAGAAGAGACGCGTCAGAGTGCGCCGCGCGGAGACGAAGCAGCGCCCGCATTGAGGTACATACGTTTGCTACCTCCATAAGCAATTGTCTTTCTCTCTCCTGCAACTAAGTATGACAGCTTTCGCCATTTCAGTCCAGCGACAGCGAACAAGCTGTGTGTTTAAAAGACCGGAGGTGACATCACAGACGCAGTCTGTCTGTCGGAGGACAATTGTCAGTGCGCGGCACTGCGCAGTGTTTCCCCGCTTCGTTTCGGTCAACCCGTACCTGGAATGTGGGTACAGAGAGTGGGAAATCGATCTGGAGCAGGAGCAACTTCTCACGAGCCCGAGCGCAATAAATGTGGGAGGACACTCACCCGCCTACTTCCCGCCGGCCGATACTAGGTTACGGTAGCGGTGTACTCGTTGGCTGGAGCGGCCGAGAGGGCTTCGTTGTGTGCTGTCTCTGAGCAGGGAAGAGTGACGCCGCCGCCATGCCTGCCCGCGGCCGTACTGTGTGCGTACTCGCCTCGCTGTGCACTCTAGCTACTCGCCGTGCGTGCGTGTGTAGCGCTGGCACGCTTCGGTGCCAACGCGTCGCCTTTGTTCTGTTTTGGCACGATTGGGCCGCTATAAGAGGGCCATCTTCTTTGCTTCTCGCCACTTCGGTTTCTCGTTTTGGCGTTGTTTTGGAAGGCGAGTAAGAAGCGTTGCTTTGAAACCCTTTGCTAGAGGCGCATTCTGCCGCGGCACAGAGGTACAGTGAACGAGAAAGTGCGCGTACGAAGCGAAGACGGAGCGCAGCGACAACATCACAACATCGGAAAAGGCTCTGCGCCACTTCCTCCAGCGCTTCCAACGGACGAAGTGTGAGTTTTCTCCCCATAGCACCAGGGAGAGCTCGTCGGTGTGAAGTACCCTGGGTCGGACGGCCAGCGCGACGAGCAGCTTGTGGTCGCTTTCGTGCCCCATTCTTCTACATAAACCGGCTGGAATTGGCAACCGCACAGGTGGCAGCTGAAATTCAGGAAGAGTCGCGCTTTCACTCACCGGAGTTCGACCCATTATGACGGTCTACCTACTAGGTAAGCGGGCCCTTAGCCAAAGTGCAGCTACAACGTGTGGTTTTTATACTCCACAAAAAATGTGGAGTATATAGCGTTTGCGCGAAACGCAGAAACTTTGAGTCAACGGCGTTCGCGCGTGAAGCGGCCGATTTGCAAACGGTCTTTTGCGTTGGGTAGGCCTAGTGGGTGGGCAGGGTGGACACCAAACGGGGTCACGCTCCGGGACCCCGTTGGCGGGAAATTCAAAAATTTAAATTTTTTAAGTACTGAAAAGGTTTGGGCAAGGTAGAACTCGAAAAAGTTGCATATAATGGTATATACTATCTTTTGATATGTTGTAGCCCTCGATAGTGCCGAACACGCAAAAGAAGAATTGGGTCGCTGCGGGACCCATTTTGGCGCCAAATTTGAAAAAATCGCGAATTTTGGCCCCGGGTCAACTTTGACGGGCTGCTGTGCGAGCTAGGTAGCAGCTAGAGCGGCGAGACCACTCTTGGTGCTCCTTCCCAGATGTCCTCTATTGAATGAGCCATGAACGGAGAAAATCGGGCGAAACACAAAAACTTTCTTGCACTGCGACTTTTTCGACTCCGGGGTCGAAAATTGCGATTTTCGCTTTTCGGCGTCTATTGCGCTCGAATGCGTGGCCGAATCGTTCCAAAAGTGGTTTCAAACGATTCTGCGTTTAAATCTGGCCCAGAAAAGTATTTTTGAAAAATTTGCAGAGCTACAGTATCCCTGCCGCGTCGGTTTGAATTATGGGCGTCGGGTTGACTTTGCCAATATTATACTCGATTTCGGGGTTTTCGGGGGCGTTGATTACGAATTTGGCATCCGTTCAGTGTCTAGATGATGTTCGAACGTACCTACGACGAATTTGTGTGCTACCGTACCCCAAGTGCAGAATTTCAGTTCCCGGAGTCCATAGGAAACTAGGTGTGTTGAATGTCGAATCTGGGGTATTTTGGGATGTAGATCACGAATTCAGCATTGCTTTTGCGATTGGTGTGCCAGGAGGCCACAACAGCAGAGGAGTCACCATGCGTAGGAGTTCAAATTTGTGGAGTATACTGCGTCCCCCGGACGACTTGCGTGGTTCCATTCTACGGACTTCGTACAAACTTCGCCAATTGCTGGAAACTATCTTTGAGGCTGCAGTGCCGCTGGGTTACATTGCTTGTGTTGTCATGGCTGCCTGCACTGTTCATTAACATAGTTTCTTGGCGACGTTTCGCCAGCCCTTCCGGCTGGCTTCCTCAGGCCAGGCTACTACCCTTCTCTGTTTGGGTAATAACCCAAACAGAGTTACTATAGTTGTTATTCCCCAAACAGAGAAGGGTAGTAGCCTGGCCTGAGGAAGCCAGCCGGAAGGGCTGGCGAAACGTCGCCAAGAAACTATGTTAATGAACAGTGCTGGCAGCCATGACAACACAAGCATTGCTGGAAACTGTTGGTGCCCAAAAACTCAAACAGTGTATTTTAAGTCTACTACATAGTAGCTTAGGTAGGCACTCTATTGTACCGCAAACTCGACTGGGATAGGCAAGATGTCTTGGACAAACCAGGCAAGTCGTCCGGGGGACGCAGTATACTCCACAAATTTTAACTCCTACGCACGGTGACTCCTCTGCTGTTGTGGCCTCCTGGCACCCCCAATCGCAAAAGCAATGCTGAATTTGTGATCTACATCCCAAAATACCCCAGATTCGACATACAACACCCCTAGTTTCCTATGGACTCCAGAAGCTGAAATTCTGCACTTGGGGTACGGTAGCATACAAATTCGTCGTAGGTACGTCCAAACATCATCTATACGCTGAACGGATGCCAAATTCGTAATCAGGGCCCCCGAAAACCCCGAAATCGAGCATAATATTGGCAAAGTCGACCCAATGCCCAAAATTCAAACCGACGTGGCAGGGACACAGCAGCTCTACAAATTTTTCGAGAATACTTTTCTGGGCCAGATTTAAGCGCAGAATCGTTTGAAACCACTTTTAGAACGATTCGGCAACGCATTCGAGCGCTATAGACGCCGAAATGCGAAAATCGCAATTTTCGGCCCCGGAGTCAAAAAAGTTGCGGGAAAATAACTTTTTAGTGTTACGGCCGATTTTACGCGTTCATGGCTCGTTC
>JASAMZ010005000.1:0-25679 GCA_030248115.1 Linhomoeus sp. GSCO2_2 | reverse complement strand
GATGGTGAAGAGCGAGCCCTCAACGAAAGGAAATTCTGGTCGAGGCGGAGAGGTGGAAGACGGCGAGTTGGCGGAGGCGGCCGTCGACCAAGAACTCGAGCTGGCCGACCTCGAAGCTCGCAAAGCGAAGTTGGAAGAGCAGCTGCTGATTGAAACGGTCCACGAAACCCGCCGAATCCGTGAGGGAGTTCCGACGAAGCGGACTGACTCCTCTTCAGACCAGCCGAAGGTGCAACAAGGACAGAGCACGGCTGAGATTGCGGCTTCTGCAGAGTCGGAACAAAGAGGTCGAAGCACCGAGAAGAAGGCGACCACGAGTTCCAAACCGCGAAGGCCGCAGTCGATAGACCGAGAGAAGGCCGAGCGCTTGGGACCAGCCGCACGCGTCGAAAGATCTCGGTCGACGTCGCGCGAGCGCTACCAGAAAATTTACGGCCGTCCGTCGTCAAAAGAGAGAAAGAAGTGGGTTTTGGGCTTGTTATCTTGTTCGAATCTATTTGACGTGATATGATTCTCTTCAGGTCCAGTCGGCCAGCCGTGTACGACGAAGACGTTGCCCCAGGCGGAGCCAGTGCGAGCAAAGCGCGCTCCCCTTCTCCTCTCTACGCCACTCACAGGCCGCAGTCGAGAGAGCGCTATCAGCAAGACAAGCTGACGGGTCGCATTCGCACCAGCCCTCCGAAGTGGATCGACCGTCGAAGTCCGCCTCCGGCCTCGAAGCGTCGCGAGTCGCGCTCTCCTTCGTCTCGCCGTCGGCAGCAACAGCAACGCGAGCGCGATCGAAGGGTCCGCTCGCCTGAGGATCGGCGCCGAGTGGTCGGCGGATCTTCGAGCCTTGGCAGCAGGCGAAGGGTCGATGACAGGCGTCGCGCTGACGACAGAGCGAGGGACAGCCGACGAGGCGAGCGCGATCGGCGCGCCCCGGACGACAGACGCCGCCGGCGGCCAAGAAAGGAGTCGGAAGACGAGTGAGTATCCTATTTATGGGGGGGGGGGGGGGGGGGGGGGGGGTTGGTGGTGGTGCAGTAGTAGTTGTTTGGTGCGGTGGGGGGGGGGGGGGGGTTGTTTGGGGGGGGGGGTTTTGGGGGGGGGGTTGTTTTGGGGTTTTGTGGTGTGTCGTTTTTTGGGTCCTTTGCCGCGTTTGTTTTTGCGCGCGCGATTTTGCTTTTTGGGGGGGGGTTTTTGGTGGGGGGGGGGGGGTGGTGGTGGGGGGGGGGGGGGGGGGCGGGGGGGGAGTCTCGCCGGGGGGACCCCCCCCCCCCCCCGTTACAGACATCGGCTCCTAGTTTATTCGCTTGAACTATTATAACTTGGTTTCAGCGCGGGTAAGGCGGTGGTTTGGAACGACGAGGAAGAGGATGAGGAGACGCTGATCGAGCGCCGACGGCAGGAGCGTCAGAAGCTGATGGAGAAGTTGACGGGCGCCAGCCCATCCGCTTCCCGACCTCAGTCGGTGGGACCTTCGTCGTCGCCCATTCCCCCGCCGGAGGCTGTGCTTCTGAACGCCGAGAACGGGTGAGTAAATGCGAGATTTGTAGGCGTGGTGGTGGACCCATTTCGTCAATGACTTCAGGAAACCACAAGCTTCACAGGAGCCGCAGGCAAAATCAAAAGGGAAATCCTCCAAATCGGATGCCTCGTCTTCTGCATCCTCGGATTCCGAGAGCGACCGCGATGGAGGAGGGGGAAGAAAGGGCCGTCCGAAGTCGGAGAAGCTGGCCGACTCCCTTCTGAAGGAGGCGAAGCTGCTGCTGGAGAAGAGGAAGGAGCGCAGCGTGGCCAGGGAGCAGCAGCGCGAAGGCTCCGACTCCCCGGGCGCTGAGACGCCCTTCAACTTCCTCGAGGAGATGAAGGACAAGCTCTCGCACATTCCCGGCCACACGGCGGCCGAGGTCGACGAAGGTACTACGGTCGGCGGTCGACTTCGCGCCGCTTTGTGCCGGTGTAGCCAATCGTTGATCGTTCCCCCTGCAGCCGTTCTCCGCGAGGTGATCGAGCGCAAGGCGCTGACGGGCCCAAAAACTCCCGACGTGGAAGCGATGGCGAAGGCGAAGGGGCCGAAGAAGAGCGACACTTCCAGTCTCGACATGTTCGCCGACGACGCCCATCTGGACAAGAAGGTGGGCGCTGGTTGGCTGTTGCTTTTGGCGGTAGGCGAGACATTGATACTGTAGCTCCTGCGCCTTCTGTTGCAGCTGCTGCAGTCGTCTGCCGTGGTGCAGGACAGCGTCGCTTCCAAAGAGAACCCTCACTTGAACGACAACTGGGACGACAACGAAGGATACTACCGTGAGAAGAGCGGGCTTTCATTCTGTGTGCCGGGCACTTGCAACCGATATTGTGGCTCCTCTTGCAGGCGTTCGCATCGGCGAGGTACTGGACAACCGGTACCGCGTCTACGGCTACACGGGTCAGGGCGTCTTCGGCAACGTCGTTCGCGCCCACGACCAGGCGAGGTCCAACGCCGAAGTGGCCGTCAAGATCGCGCGCAACAACGAAGTCATGTAAGTAGACCGGTAGCAGTATAGTGGGTTCAGCTTTCTTTTCGACGCTTCCTTTTCCAACGCAGGCACAAGACGGGCCTGAAGGAGATGGACGTGATGAAGCGACTCAACGACGCCGACAAGGAAGACCGCTACCAAATCCTGCAGCTGCATCGCCACTTCTTCCACAAGCAGCACCTTTGTCTCGTCTTCGAGCTGCTCAGGTGGGTTCGCGCGCAATCCTGTTTTCAATGCGTGATCCTGAAGTGACAGGCAGGCAGAGACGTCGATGATAGTAGGAGTGTACTGTATTTTGTTCTGTATTGCCTTAGCCCCTTGCTTGCAGCATGAATCTGCGCGAGCTGCTGAAGAAGTTCGGCAACAACGTGGGGCTGCACATCCGCGCCGTGCGCTCCTACTCGCAGCAGCTGCTGCTGGCCCTGAAGCTGCTCAAGAAGTGCAACATCCTCCACGCCGACATCAAACCCGACAACATTCTGGTCGGTTGGAGGCCACTCACTCGCTTGTAGTCGGCGCACGCGCTCCCTTTCAGGTGAACGAGTCGAAGGCGGTGCTGAAGCTGTGCGACTTCGGCTCCGCCGTCCACGTGGGCGACACGGAGCTGGCCCCATACTTGGTCTCCAGGTTCTACCGGGCGCCGGAGTTGAGTGAGTGACCACTCTGCGATCTCTTGTCAAGCCTCATATGCAATCCTTGCATGCGATGTCTTCCCTTCTTCAGTGCTGGGCCTGCCCTACGACTTCAACATAGACCTGTGGTCGACGGCGGTGACCATCTACGAGATTTGGACAGGGAAAATTCTCTTCTCTGGGAAGTCGAATAATCAAATGCTGAAATTCATGCAGGACCTGAAGGGCAAAATGCCCAACAAGCTGGTCAGAAGGTCCCAGTTCCGGGACCAGCACTTCGACGCCAACTGCAACTTCCTATACTACGAGGTCGACAAAGTCACCCAACGGGTGAGTGCGACCTTCTCGTTCTCGTTGTGGTCGTCGTCGTTGTGGTTGTCGTTGTGGTCGTCGTCGTTGTAACACTTGCCGTTATGAAGCACTTCGTTGTTTTGCAGGAGAAGATGACGGTGATGTCGAACTTCAAGTCCAGCCGCGACCTGCAGGAAGAGCTGATCGCGGTGCAGGAGAATTCTAGGGAGGGCTTGCGCAAAGTGCTCCAACTGAAGGACTTTTTAGATAAGATGTTAGCCCTGGAGCCTGCGAAGCGACTCTCCGTCGCCGACGCCCTCCGACACGCCTTCATCGCCGAGAAGTGAACTCGGATGGAGTCACGCACGCAACTGGGGGACAGACAACGACGCCCCTCTGAACTGTACTTTTCACTCTCTCTTCTATTGCCTTTGCTTACGTACGTCGTTTCTGTAGTGGCTGGAGCGGCTTGGGTTGCGCAGATGCGCAGAAATATACAATAGTCATCAATACTCGGTAGCCGGAGATTATTACAGATTATTACAAAGCAGCATCTGGCAACCTGAAGTGAGTTCCACCCATTTCTTTGTCCGGTTGTTACTTTGTTTCGTGCGCGTTGCCGTTCCACACGTGCAGTTGACTTGCGGTAGCAACGGTTGGGGGTAACGGCAGCGCGTTGAAGTGTGTCTATCGTTGGTAGTACAGTACCCATTGCGATGGTGTGTTCGTTGCTGTTTCAGAAGAGCACTGGAGAGGCGCTAGTTGATTGAGGGCCGTTCGCGTTCGACCTCCGCCCGCGTTCTCTCTCGTGCCACACCAGTTGTTGGCGAGTTGCGTAACCCCAACGCTGCTGCTTAGATACCTACATAGGTCGAAGCTATAGACCGACTGACCGAACCCCTCGAATGGAGCGAGATCAAACTCCACCCTTCTTACCTTTCTCCAAAGGTCGTTTCCGGGAGCTCCCTCCCGCCCTTCCCGGAAGTCGCAGGCGCAGCGGCGCTCCCTCCCAATCGGCGGAAGGCGAGCCCTCGAGCGAATAGTGGCCGCTTCACGAGTCGCTCGGTGATCCGATTTGAAAAGTGACGACAGTTCGTGTTGGTTTGTCGGCGGTTCGTTTGTCTCCACGTGTGTGTGCGTGCTCGCCCGTGTCCTTTCGTGAAAGTGAACGTTTTCGTCGTCGACTTGGTAGAGTTGTGATGAACAGACCTGGAAGTGTTGAAGCTTCCCCATTTACTTCTGAATGCGCGACTGCAAATCATTGAGCTATGCGGTTCTCCTCTCGTGCAGCAGCTTCGCACCAGCGCCATGCCTCCCAAGAAGGCGCCAGCTGGGCCGAGCAAGAAGACGGAGCAGAAGAAGAAGGACAAAATTGTCGAGGTCTGTTAGCCGTTGGCGTAGTCGTAGCTTCTGCACAACGTCGCTGCAGTGGCGGGATACGGTAGACAAAGACGAATAGAGCGTGTTTTCAGGACAAGACCTTCGGTCTAAAGAACAAGAAAGGGGCGAAGACGCAGAAGTTCATCCAGCATGTGACCACTCAAGTGAAGCATGGCAACGTCAGCAAGGAGAAGGTGGGCCGGCCGACCGACGGATTGCTAGTGCTTCCTGCCTATGGAGATTGAGCGTTCTTTGCAGCTTCTGACGGAGAAGGCAGAGGCGGAGAAGCGGAAGAAGGATGCGAAGTCGGGTCAGCTGGACGACCTCGACAAGCTGCTGAAGCCCGTCGCCGCCATGCCCAAGGTCGCCAAAGGTAGACAACCCATGGAGCGCCCTTTTGACCATTGGCTCTCCTACAGACACATGGCCGTCACGCTTTGAATTTATTCCTCTTCAGACGCGGATCCCAAGTCGATCCTGTGCGCCTTTTTCAAGCAGGGCACCTGCGGCAAAGGAGACCGCTGCAAGTTCAGTCACGACCTGTCGCTGGAGAGCAAGAGCGAGAAGCGCAGCCTCTACGTCGACAGAAGGGATCTGGAGAACGGTTCGAGTCGTAGCTTTGATTGCTTTCTGTTTGGAGATCGAGTCTGTAGGTGGTGTGTCGCGTCCGCTTGCAGACACGATGGACAACTGGGACGACGACATGCTCAACGAGGTGATCCAGAAGAAGCATGGAGAGGCGGACGTGGCCAAGCCGCAGACCACCATCGTGAGTCGGCGCGCATGGCTGCTTGATTTGCAAGGCTGGGAAGTGCGAGTTCTCAGCCTTTCTCTGCCTTGTAGGTGTGCAAGTACTTCCTGGACGCAGTGGAGAGCAGCAAGTACGGCTGGTTTTGGGAGTGTCCCAACGGAGACAAGTGCATCTACAAGCACGCGCTGCCTCCCGGCTACGTGCTCAAGAAGGACAAGAAGAAGCTGGAGGAGCTGGAGAAGGGCGACCAGATCTCCCTCGAGGAGCTCATCGAGAAGGAGGTACGTACTGAAGTCGTTTGTGCTTCTATTCGCCAGTGCTCTCTAGCAAAGCAACGCCGTGTGGGCTCCTGTTGCAGCGTCAGGCGCTGTCGTCCCAGAACCTGACGAAGATCACGCTGGAGAGCTTCGTGGCCTGGAAGAAGCGCAAGCTGCGCGAGAAGAAGGCGGCGGCCAGCAAGCTCAAGTCGACCAAGGAGAAGAACTTCCGCGCCGGCAAGCAGGCGGGCCTGAGCGGTCGCGACCTCTTCACCTTCAATCCTGATTTGGTAGCCGACGACGACGAGGAGGCCGGCGACGACGCCTTCGTCGCTCCCAACAATGACAGCGACGAGGAAGGAGCAGAGGTAGGTACGGTGGGCGATGGGCCGACACCCGCGTCTTTTGTGCTTCGTGCTTTGTCTTGCATATCAACGGATTACGTGTTCCGACGCTGCGATGATGTCTCATCATGTTAGACTGTTGAGCCAGAAGCCGTGAGATGACACAATCCAACGCTGAGCAGCCACTTCTCATAGTGATGTAGCTCGTTTTCACTTGTACGTCGGGCTGACGTCGAGCACCATTATGTTTCTCCCATTCATCAGGTCGATGGCGCGGTGGACCTGGAGATCGACGAGTCGCTGTTTATGACCCTGGACGACGACGACGAGGAAGACGAGGAGCTTCTTGGCGAGGACGAGGCTGAGCAGCAGCCCGGCACGTCGTCGGCCGGGATGGTCAATGGGGCGGCTTCTCCCAGCCCTTCCTCTGGTGGCGAGCCGGATGGGGCTGCGTCGAAGCAGGATTCGACCAACGGACCTTTGATGAACGGCGACGGCGAGGCTGGCGCAGTGGCCGGAATCGAAAGGCTCAAAATGAACGAGAGCTAACAACGGATGCTACGCTCTCCCGTCTCGCTGTTCTGTGTCTCTACCGGTTTGTCGTTGTCTTTCGGTTCTTTCCATAGGAAGACGATCGGGTTCGGCGTGCCTCGATGCTCTACTTTTTGCTAACTGGTCGTTGACCGATTTGAGGCGAAGGAATGACGCATGGATGAGGAGCCAGCATGCAAAGCGACTGAAAACGGCACGGGGAACGGCTCATTTGTATCGCTGTCTGCCGGGTGATGTTCGCTCCAGTTTCGAATGGCGCAACGAAATCAATTGTCCGCTGTATTGCGCGATGCGCCGTTTGTGCGCGCGTTGGCAGAGCGGCACGATGATCTAGTTTCCGCGCGCGTCCATCTGCCCTTCCACCTTTGCTCGTGCGCCGTCCCCCCACCCATCCTTTCTCTCCGTCTGTGCTGCAGCGACACCGTTGTCTTCCTCTCTCCCTCTCAGTAAGTCGCAAAGTCGCTCGCTTCTGTAGCGCACGCAGCGACCCTCAACTTCTAGCCGTCTCTCTCCTCCCCCGAATCCACTACAGGCTGAGAAGATTGCCGTCTTCTTGAGCGCGGCGACAAACGGTGCACCAATGTGGGCCCGACTCTGTCTGTCCATTCTGCCTTTGCCTGGGTGGGTGGTGCGCGGGGTGGCCTGTCCCGCTAGCCGTTCCACACGATCCACACTACTGCTGCGACTGAGAGTGGGATGGGATGGGTAGGGGAGGGTGGGGGGCAGGTAGGACGGGCGCGCACGAGCAGGTAGGCAGGGAACGTCGTCGTCGTCTTCTACAGCAACGGTTCACAGCGCATCGCGACTGCTGGTTGTTGATTTGGTGGATTTGTTAAAGAGTGGAGGGCGCGCTGCGAAGATTTTATCGCGCCAACTCTCCTCCCTCCCGCCCTGCCTCTCTCCCTCACTCCCTTCATCATTCTCTCGCCGTCCTGTTCAGCGCGGGGAGCGCGCGACTGTAGCTTACCTGCCTGCATATCGACGGGGGTTCTCGAGGAGCGGCGACTCCCCAGCAGTTCACAGCTGGAAGCTCGCCTGTGCTAAACTGCCAAGCCAACCGCGGGTACTGCTTCGCAAGCTGTTTTCTGGACCACGCTTGTTCGTCGTCATCAAGAAATCGAGAAGTCGAGCGACTAGGATTACAACTGGAGGAACGGCGCTGCCGTATTGGTGGCGCGACGACCACCATACTGTACATCTGGTCGACGACACCCTAACTGGTCTTTACGTCGGCTGCTGCTGAAGGAAGGCGGCGAAATCTCGGATCTTTCATAATGGCACCGGTCAAACAATTGTATCTCATCACTGGCTTTATTGGAGTGGCAATGGCAGTCGACCCTTCTGCCTTGGAAAACGGTGAGTTGCATTGCGTATTAGTGGAATGCAGCAGACTGCAATGAAAGTATCAACAATGTGTAACACAGCTGTTGTGTTAGTCATACACTCTGTTACTTGACCGAGACGAGGACAGTAGTAACCTACATGCCGGATGTCGATGTAAGTTAACAACAGTGGAGTAGTTTTGTTGACATAGGAGTTCTGTTTGATCTATCAGCGGTACTGAAGGTGACTCTAGCTAGTGGAGTGTTTGTTTACTACATGCAGTGTATGTACATACCTGTAACTGTATGCAAGTGCCTACGTTTACAGTGGAGCCGCCGATGTCATCCAACAGGGCGTGTAATCCGCAGACGGAGTTCTCTTGCGAGAAGTCGAGGAGCGGGTGCATCAAACTTTCCTACCGTTGCGATGGCCAACGCGACTGCCTACCGTTCGGCGAGGACGAAGAAGGATGCCGTAAGTGTACGGGGTCCGTCCCCAGTTTCGTCAAGGTAGCGACGCAACTTGTGTACGTCAGCATGCCCTGGGGCGCTTGGGTTAGATGCAATCAGCGCTGCTGCTCCCTTGTGTTGCGAGTACCGAGCGCGTCTTTTCCTGCCTGGCCGTAAATAAAAAGTTGGGCTGTCGTCTCTGACTGCCCGCCGCCCACACCTCGATCACCCTTATCAGTGGAAAACGATCTGGTGTCGAGGAATTCCCCAGTTGTCAACAGCTGCTTTTGAGCTGGCTGGCCCCGCCGACGCTCCTTCCTCTCGTCCTACGCTACCCCGCGTCAGACGGGCACCGCGCACCTACAATAGGCAAGGTCGTCAATTCGATGTCGACGCGTCGTCGGTGACGATCGCCGGACGGGCTTTTTGCGTTGCGAAAAAGGTGCGCAAATCGAATTACAGAACGCGCGGCGCAGGCTGTTGTCGCCCATAGAAATCGGTTAACGTCGGCGCTACCGCCGCCGTCGTTCTTCGTAAACTGCGAAAAAAACTTCGCTACCAGAAGAACAACAGCCGCTCGGCTCGGGGAATGGACACAAGAGACCATGCAACAATGGAAACAATTTGCGCCCACCGCGCCTCTGGCAAAGGAAAATCTCCTTCCGCACTGCCCAGATGAAGAACTGCGGTCGTTATGTCAATTGCCGCAATTACTCGCGCGAAAGTTGGCGCTCATGGAAGCCAACACCAAACAGACATCCTGTCAGACTCACACGCTCACATCGAGGTTGCGCAAGCGCAGCCTTGGGAAACGCAGTAGTAAACACGTTTTCGCAGACGAGCCGCTGGGCGGCGCAAGCACGCGAAAGGGCACATGACATAAAACAAGAGAGAGCATTTACCGCCTTTCAGCTCACCGCGGTTGCAAGGACGATCAGTGGCAATGCGACCGGTATAGGTGGAATGCCACATCGTGCATCCCCTCCTATCGGCGATGTGACGGCCTCCCCGACTGTCACGATGGCTCCGATGAGAAGCACTGCCGTAAGCAATGACTCCCTTTTTGGCACTCCGCCGCTTGAAAAGCGAAGGAGTGCTATAGGAGCGGTAAAGCCCACAGTTAACACCAACAGGGCTGGCGCTCGCTACGAAGCACCTAGGGAGCCAATTTTTTTATACTCCACAAAAAGTGTGGAGTATATAGCGTTTGTGCGCGAAACGCAGTAATTTGGATCGGATGGGGTTCGCGCGTGAAGCGGCCGATTTGCAAACGGTCTTTTGCGTTGGGTAGGCCTAGTAAGTGGGCAGGGTGGACACCAAACGGGGTCACGCTCCGGGACCCCGTTGGCGGGAAATTCAAAAATTTAAATTTTCAAAGTACTGAAAATTGGGTTGGGCAAGGTAGAAGTCGAAAATGTTGCATATAATGGTATATACTATCTTTTGATATGTTGTAGCATTCGATAGGGCCGAGGGTGGAAAAAATGAATTGGATCGCTGCGGGACCCATTTTGGCGCCAAATTTGAAAAATTCGCGATTTTTGGCCCCGGGTCGACTTTGACGGGCTGCTGTGCGAGCTAGGTAGCAGCTAGAGCGGCGAGACCACTCTTGGTGCTCCTTCCCAGATGTCCTCTATCGAATGAGCCATGAACGGAGAAAATCGGGCGAAACACAAAAAACTTTCTTACACTGCGACTTTTCTGACTCCGGGGTAGAAAATTGCGATTTTCGCATTTCGGCGTCTATAGCGCTCGAATCCGTTGCCGGATCGTTCCAAAAGTGGTTTTAAACGATTCTACGTTGAAATCTGGTCCAGCAAAGTGTTTTTGACAAATTCGCAGAGCTACAGTAACCCTGCCGCGTCCATTTGAATATTGGGTGTCGGGTCGACTTTCGCGATATTATGCTCGATTTCGGGGTTTTCGGGGGCGCTGATTACGAATTTGGCATCCGTTTAGCGTTTGGATGATGTTTGAATGTACCTACGATGAATTTGCATGCTACCGTACCCCAAGTGCAGAATTTCGGTTCCTGGAGTCCATAGGAAGTTAGGGGTGTTGTATGTCGATTCTGGGGTATTTTGGGATGTAGATCACGAATTTGGCATTACTTTTGCGATTGGGAGTGCCAGGAGGCCACAACAGACGAGGAGTCACCGTGCGTAGGAGTTCAAATTTGTGGAGTATACTGCGTCCCCCGGACGACTTGCCTGGTTTTTAAAAGATAGCTTATGACGACGCGCAGCGTGCTCGGGGGGTGAAAAAATTTCGGTGGTGGAAGAATTTTGCGAAAATTCAAAAATTCAAATTTTTGCTAAGTAAAAGAAAAAAAATACCCCACAACTTTCGCAAAAGTGGGCCGAATTTGGTGATTTTTGGATATGTTGTAGGCCTTTGGGTCCTCTAGGCGGCATCGCTGGAACGGGCTCTCTAGGTGGTCCGACGCGGGAGTACGGTAGAAAATTCAAAATTCAAAATTTTTTTCCGACCTTTAAAAAATCGTAGCTCGAGTTTGCGACGGTGAATCCTCGCAAACTTTCATGAAAAACACGGACCCATGTATGACCTTTCGATTGGCGCCAAAACCGCCGAGATCGATCTTGCCGTTCGGGAGATCCGCGGTGGCAAAAATCCCGGGTCCCGAGCGGAAAATTCGGATTTTCGACTTTGAGTGGATTTTTGAGTTGGAAAGCGTGTCTTTAGCGGCAAATTGATTATTGCAACGTGTTCAGCGTCAAAAGTTGGTCTAGACGAACTGCCTTGACCATTTCTAGGTACCGTATCCCGGCCGCGCCGAATTTTTATACTCCACAAAAAAGTGTGGAGTATATAGCGTTTGTGCGCGAAACACAGTAATTTTAACCGGATGGCGTTCGCTCGTGAAGCGGTCGATTTGCAAACGGTCTTTTGCGTTGGGTAGGCCTAGTAAGTGGGCAGGGTGGACACCAAACGGGGTCACGCTCCGGGACCCCGTTGGCGGGAAATTCAAAAATTTAAATTTTCAAAGTACTGAAAATTGGGTTGGGCAAGGTAGAACTCGAAAAAGTTGCATATAATGGTATATACTATCTTTTGATATGTTGTAGTCCTCGATAGTGCCGAGGCGGCAAAAAAAGAATTGGATCGCTGCGGGACCCATTTTGGCGCCAAATTTGAAAAATTCGCGATTTTTCGCTATTTTCCGACTTTGACGGTTTGCCGTGCGCGATAGGTAGCAGCTAGAGCCGCGAGACCGCTTTTGGTGCTCCTTCCCAGATGTCCTCTATCGAATGAGCCATGAACGGAGAAAGTCGGTTGAGACACAAAAAAGTTATCTTGGTGGAACTTTTTTGACTCTGGGGTCAAAAATTGCGCTTTTCGCGTTTCAGCGTCTGTAGCGCTCGAATGCGTTGCCGAATCGGTTCAAAAGTAGTTTCAAACGATTCTACGCTGAAATCTGGTCCAGAAAAGTGTTTTTGGCAAATTTGCAGAGCTACAGTAACCCGGCCGCGTCCATTTTAATATTGGGTGTCGGGTCGACTTTCGCGACATTATACTCGATTTCGGGGTTTTCGGGGGCGCTGATTACGAATTTGGCATTCGTTTAGCGTTTAGATGATGTTTAAGCGTACGTATGACGAATTTGCATGCTACCGTACCCCAAGTGCAGAATTTTGGTTTTGCGAGTCCATAGGAAGTTAGGGGTGTTGTATGCCGATTCTGGGGTATTCTGTGGTGTAGATCACGAATTCCGCATTAGTTTTGCGATTGGGAGTGTCAGGAGGCCACAAAGGAGAGTAGTCACCGTGCGTAGGAGTTCAAATTTGTGGAGTATACTGCGTCCCCCGGACGACTTGCCTGGTTGAATCTTGGGGTCAAATTTTCGAAATTGAGGTTTCACTTGTTTCGCGGGTCTTCGACGACGCTGAACACGAATCCGGTGTTTGTTTTGCGATTTTGGACGCCTTTACCCTGATTTCGCCACCCGGCCGGCCAAAAATTGGGTCCCGGGGTCGAAATTTCAAAATTGCATTGACAGTTGTGTCTGGGCTTTCTGACGCCGCAGAACCCGAATCCGTCGTTTGTTTGGCGATTTGCGGTGTATTTAGCCTGATTTTGGCCGAATAGTCACGCTCTGTAAAGTTTCGCGAAATTCCGAAAATACCGTCCGCCATTGATTTTGCTGCGCCTACAGTACGCCGTCCATATAAGATGCGCTGAGAAAGGCGTCTACGCACGCGCAATCGAACCGAGTTCTACCCCATATCCAGGCAAACAAAAAAGAGGATCAAAAATTTTGGAAGATGGCCCAGAAACTGAAGTTTCAAAAATGATGCGGCAAGATTTGAGATTTATTTTTCGACCCCATTATGGGCCATCAAAAAAATTTTAAAAAAATGATGTTCCCTCATTCACTCTAGGTTGTCGCGCTCAACCAGACGAAGCAAAAGGGGCATCAATCACGGAGGCAGAACATAGGATATGGTATCGTAACGGAAATGGCTAATCGTGGGATATGGTATCATCGTCGAAGTGTTGTTCATTCAGGGACAAGGAGAGTCTGTCCACAGTTTGGTTGGATGATATGGATAGTCTGCCCAGGTCGATTGAAACAGTCCTGGTAACCAAAGGCGCAGTGGCTGTAGAATGATGTGTGACCGACCACCCCAAAAGGCCGTAGGCGAAGCCGGCTGATAATTTCCTTTGGGACACCCCAGTGCCACCTCCAGAAAACCACCACTACAGCATTGCAGTACTCGAAGATATGTCTTGATGGGAGCTGTGATGGGGCTACACCATGGGCATCATAGGGAATGAGTAGTACCATTGAACTAAGCAAATAAAAGAAACGAAAAAAGTAAGTACCTGACGAGACACAGGTAGTCATAAGTTTCCTCAATGAAGTCGAACCACTCGTTGGCATACTGGGTGAAGTCGTGGAATCGCCGGACGTTGTCCGTTAATGGGAAATCAATGTAGCACACAACTCCTTATTGATGCTCCTCTTTCTTCTAAGATGGCCCATTATTCAGCGACCAAATGCGCGCCACCAACCGTCGCCATTTCCGCTCTCCAAACTGGTGCCTGGGCAGCGCGTTCTCTTTCCTGCTTGAAGCTGCCCTAGTGAATGCCATCATTATCTATAAGAGCTACCACCCCGAGTTTCAAAACGTCGACGCCAAGCCCCTCGTCGTTTCTCAGCTTTTGGAGTTCACACGCTCCTTGGACACTCCTTTGCTGCACCACTTGCCTGCCGGTGATATTTCACTCGTCCCTCCAGTTCTGAGTAGGCAGCAACTATTCACAGTATGCACACAGTGGGAATTAGGTCATTTCGGTAGACACGTGCCATACAAAAATAGGAAATGCTGCGTTATGCACCCCGGCGTCAAAGCCAAAACTACGCATTGCTGTCGGATTTGTGGCGTCTTCCTACACTACAACGTCTATGGCGATAACACGCTGACTTGCATGGAGCTGTGGCACACTTCAGACTGCGTTTCCAAATTCGTGTGATGCGTTTCATGTGACACTTTGCCATTTTCAGTGCCGTTTCTACGTTGTACTGTCAAAAAATCACGAATCCGCAGTCTTCAATCTCACGTTACATTGATGCTCAAACACATCTTCCACTGCACGTTGGAATGATGCTCAACCTTAAGCACAAAACACATGGCAGTTATAGGGCCATCGTTTTTTTTCGACCCATTGTTGGCCAATCAAATTTTAACAAAAAATTTTCGATCGATTGTGGGACAATCATTTTTTTCGCTCGATTATGGGCCATCTTCAAAACCGGGGGTCTGACAGACCCCCGTGACCGGTTATGGGATAGGAGCATCGTACTGTAGCACCGACGCCCGCCACCCCAGCGGGGGATCCCCCGCTGTGTAGCGCACCTAGATAAGGCGCGCCTCTACAATTGGGGCGCCGCTGACATTCTACATTGTGAGTGGCTATAGACAGTCAGCGGTCAGTACAGCCTGCGCTCATCGTCGTCAGTACAGCCTGCTCCAACGCGTCACTTGCGCCACATCGGCGTCTAAGTGTATGGCATCTGCTTAGGCGCGCCCCGGGCCATAGACCCTAGTTCTACACTGGAAAAATTGGGAACAAACAAATTTAACAGGATGCAACACTTGTTGGTTTCTGTGCCCCCGTCTGCAAAAACAATCACGCGGAGTGCCTATCTGACACTCAAGGAGTGTCACGTATCACTTGTCACAAATCCAGACTGACTGACTATCGTGAAGCCTAACATACTCCTCAGGTGGTGTTTTGAATATTTGAATTTGAAGTGACCAATCACCAAACGGAACTTTTGAATTTGAACCAGGAACGTCGTCCGGGGGACGCAGTATACTCCACAAATTTGGACTCCTACGCACGGTGACTCTTCTGCTGTTGTGGCCTCCTGACACTCTCAATCGCAAAAGCAATGCTGAATTCGTGATCTACATCCCAAAATACCCCAGATTCGACATACAACACCCCTAGTTTCCTATGGACTCTGGGAACTGAAATTCTGCACTGGGGGTACGGTAGCATACAAATTTGTCGTAGGTACGTTCAAACATCATCTATACACTGAACGGATGCCAAATTCGTAATCAGCGCCCCCGAAAACCCCGAAATCGAGAATAATATTGGCAAAGTCGACCCGATGCCCAAAATTCAAACCGACGCGGCAGGGATACTGTAGCTCTGCAAATTTTTCAAAAATACTTCTCTGGGTCAGATTTAAGCGCAGAATCGTTTGAAACTACCTTTGGAACGATTCGGCAACGCATTTGAGCGCTATAGACGCCGAAATGCGAAAATCGCAATTTTCGACCCTGGAGTTGAAAAAGTCGCAGTGTAAGAAAGTTTTTTGTGTTTCGCCCGATTTTCTCCGTTCATGGCTCATTCGATAGAGGACATCTGGGAAGGAGCACCAAGAGTGGTCTCGCCGCTCTAGCTGCTGCCTAGCTCGCACAGCAGCCCGTCAAAGTCGACCCGGGGCCAAAATTCGCGAATTTTTCAAATTTGGCGCCAAAATGGGTCCCGCAGCGATCCAATTCATTTCTTCCACCCTCGGCCCTATCGAGTACTACAACATATCAAAAGATAGTATATACCATTATATGCAACTTTTTCGAGTTCTACCTTGTACTATGCCTTTTTCAGTACTTTGAAAATTTAAATTTTTGAATTTCCCGCCAATGGGGTTCCGCAGCGTGACCCCGTTTGGTGTCCACCCTGCCCACTTACTAGGCCTACCCAACGCAAAAGACCGTTTGGAAATCGGCCGCTTCACGCGCGAACGCCGTTGACTCAAAGTTTCTGCGTTTCGCGCACAAACGCTATATACTCCACACTTTTTTGTGGAGTATAAAAACTTTTGTACGAATCCAGACTAACTGACTAGCATGAAGCCTACCGTACTTCGCAGATAGTGCTTTGAGTGTTTGAATTTGAAACGGTCAATCACCCAAAGGGAACTTTTGTATTTGAAAATTGCCTGTGGTCGTGCTTGTGGTCTCGCAACGCTTTCAAAACACAACACGAGCCTAAGCAAATCCTCAGATAAGACGTACGTCCTCTAGACGGAGGTTGCCACTTAGCAGAATATTTCAGCCGAGGCCGTCGATTGTTCGTCGAGAAGAACGGACCTATTCCACTGCGCTGATGGAAGGCAGTGCTTCGCTGCTTCGGCCAAATGCGACGGCCAGTTCGATTGCCGCGATTCGTCGGACGAAGAAGACTGCGGTAAGAAAGAAGAGCGCGGCTGCTCTTCTCAGGACTGGCAGGATTTGTGGACGTCGTTGACGGCGCTACTTCCCTCTCCCTGTTCCAGGAGACGGCCACGTCGCCTGCAGTCCCTTCGAGTTCCGCTGCGCAGATGGCAGTCAGTGCATCCAGAAGTCCTGGATGTGCGACGGAAGCAACGACTGCAACGACGGCTCGGACGAGCCCGACACATGCGGTGAGGAATTGCATTGCCCAGCCATTCCTTTGCAGTAGCACGATTGAACGTCTAATAAGCCTGACGCTGTCTTACAGAGTACGAGGAGTGCGGCTGGGGATACTTTCAATGCGACAACAAGCGCTGTCAGCCGAACAAATTTCGCTGCGACTACTACAACGACTGCGGAGACAACTCGGACGAACGGAATTGCGGTTGGTTGCAGCTAGAAAGCCCCTTTTTCGTCAGTAGTGGACTAGAGCCTTTAGCCCGTAGGGGAATCTCTATGGTCAATAGCGTATGTTTACCATTGCGCCCACTCCAGTGCCTTTGATTACACTGAACTTTGCATATCGGTGTTTGTGATTAGCCCATAAGAGGATTCAGATAGATCAAAAGTCTCTTGACATTGCGCCCTTGCCAGTGCCTGCATTTATCATCGAACCCGTTCCCGTGCCTCTGAATACACTGAAGCTAACACATGGATGCTTGTGTTTAGCCCTTAGGAGATTTCAGATAGAGCAAATGTCTTCTGACACTGTGCCCCTGCCAGTGCCTGCATTTACCTGTGCACCCGTTCCCGTGCCTCCAAATACCTGTAGGAGTCTCACAGTGACAGCTCTGGAGTGAATGGTGACACGACAGCGCGAAATTTCCACGAAAATGACCAGTAGGCACTCTTTTGTGTGCAGAATGTACTGTGCAGTCGATATTTTTGTGAATTTTGTGGAATTTAGTAATTTGCAAAAGTTTTAAAATAGGAGGGGATTCCTTCCAGCTCACGACGGTCAGTTTAAGCTATAGATCTCCAGGATCCGTCAACTGTGTCAACAGAAAATGGCCGGACGGACAAACAAACACACTCTATGCCGCTTAGTATATAGGATATGGCTTATCATGAGACTCGTACTCAGGCCACTACCAGTGTCCGCAGAAGCAGTGGGCGTGCCCGAAGAGCGGCCACTGCATCGACGAAGTCAAACTGTGCGACGGGAACGACGACTGCGGCGACAACAGCGACGAGGAGCACTGCAGTGCGTCCTCCATCACATCTTACTATATTTGTATCATTGTATCTATCAATCAATGAGTGCTCTTTGCAGGCAACTCACTATGTCCGACGCTGAGTTGCCAGGACGGCTGCCGGAAGTCTCCCGACGGCGGCCAGTGCACCTGCCCGGTTGGGTACAAGTTGGACAGCCGCTTCAAGCGCTCCTGCGAAGGTGCGCCGATTCGTATTGTCACTTCGGATCGCAGTTAGCACACTGTACTCATTCTCAGACGTGAACGAGTGCCGCGAGTGGGGCTATTGCGACCAGCAGTGCTCCAATCGGCAGCCGGGCTTCACCTGCAGCTGTCTGGGCTCCTGCTACACGCTGCGCCTGGTGGGCGGGCCCGGCGTCGACAACTCGAGCTCCCCAAGAGGCTACTGCATCTCGGCCGAGGAGCGCAAGATGCGCGTCTTCTTCACCAAGCGCGATAGGCTCTACAGCATCGACCCCAACTCGCGCCGACCCAGCGACACCGTCAAAGTGATAGCCGAGGGCAAGTTTCTCTACGGCGTCGACTTCGACTACGGCGACGGAAAGGTGCGCGCCTGCGCTGCGTGACGCTTTGCCAAGGTAGAAGCGGCCTTCCTAAGTGACTCCCTACCACTCTCTCTGCTGCAGATCTTCTTCTCTGAGCGGGCCAATCACACCATATTCGTGGGCGACATCGACTCCGACGCCGTTGTATCCAATGTGCAAGAATTGCCGATGCACGGCCTCGTCTATCCGCGCAATCTCGCCGTCGACTGGATCTCCGACAAGCTTTACATCGTGGAAACCGGCTCTCGCCGAATCGACGTCTGCAACTACGACGGCAGCTATCGGACGGTGGTCCTCTGCGACGACATGACACTGCCGATAGACATCGCCCTGGATCCTCTGGTTGGGTAGGTGATTATCTTGCTCTTCACGCAGCATCAAAGACATACATAGATGCGCTTGTTTCTGCAGGCTGATGTTCTTCACGAACGAGAAGCAGCTGGAGAGGGCGGCCATGGATGGAAGCGGTCGGAAGATCCTGCTGAACACGCACACCTACCAGATCACGGGCATCACCGTCGACCTGACCGGGAAGCGCGTCTACTTCTCCGATCCGAAGACGGACCGCATTGAGACGGTCGACTACTTCGGCAGCGACAGGAGAATCGTTGGGTGTCCTTCCGTTGTGAGTTCTGTAGGGAAAGCGAAGCAATTGCGCGCCCTTGCTGCAGGTGGTGGCTGGGATGAAGACGGTGCCGCACGCGTTCGGCCTGGCCGTGTTCGACAGCCACCTCTACTGGACCGACTGGAACCGCCACGGCCTGATGCGCGTGGAGAAGATGGCGCCCCGGGCCGACTGGACGCCAGAGTTGCTCTGGTCGGACGCCAACAGCAAGTACTACCCCATGGGCGTGGCCGTCTACCACCGACTGGCGCAGCCGACGGCCGACGACGAGGACTGCCTCCAGAGGCGCGTCGAGAACCCCTGCGCCCTGCTGAACGGCGGCTGCCAACAGCTCTGCCTCATCACCAAGGACGTCAGGGGTTTCCGCATCGGAAGGCGCTGCGCCTGCGCCATCGGCTACAAACTGGAGAGGGGACGCCGATGCCGACGTGCGTTCTTTATTTGGATTTACAGTATCCTCTAATGGGCGCCAGTAACAAACGGTTACTGCCGCATTAGCGTGAAGAGATGCGTTCAGGTAACAGTGCCGCCGACTCGTGCCATACTATGTAGCGCGCTCCTGGCTTCTTAGCCAGCTGCACAGCGCGAAGAAGTCTTCCCACTGTGTGTGCGCTTTCAGCGGCCGACGACTTCGTGGTGTACAGCAACAACAAGCTGATCCGGGGCATCGACCCCGAGCTGTCGACCCTTGGGGAGGTGATGCTGCCCATCTCGCCCACTAACACGCGCGTGGGCGGCCTCTACTTCGACGTGGCCTGCGACGTCGCCCGACAGTGGGTCTACTACGCCGATACCATGGACAACGTCATTCACAAGATTAGACCCAACGGAACGGAGAAGGTGGGGTGTGTGTTGTGCTGGACGGCTTGCACACAATCCAGGATTCGGGAGTGGGGGAGGGGGCGGAACTTTAGAGGACACATGGGAGACCAAAATGCTATAAGATTCTGTCAAATTTTGCCAATATTCACGCGTAATATAAAGATTACTTTATAATAGCGCTGCTGGCAAAGATTTTCGACCATTTGTGTGCTTTTTTTCTAACGCGTAATTGCACTAGAATAATAGTAGCCCTAAGCCATAATGGCGCCCTAAGCGAAAATTTGCTCTGGACGTGCTAGCGCGTCGTGGGAGGAGTCCCCAACTGTTTTCGCCTGTCGAAGCTGGATGCGCAGTGGCGTCTTGCAGGGCACCGTCTTGGTGACGCACAACGACGGCCTGACCGCGATGGCCTACGACCACGTGACGCAGCTGATGTACTACGTGGACAACATCCGCAACGCTCTCGAGGTGGTACACGTCGAGGACCCCCACATCCGTCGCACCCTCATACCCAACTTGAAGGGCGGCGTCGCCATCGCCGTCCATCCACTCAAAGGGTCTGTTTTCATTTGGCTGGAAGATGGGTTGATCTTTAGACGTTCACTCTTCTCTCTATCGTTTGCAGCTACCTCTTCTACGCCGTCCGACCGGGCAGTGGGCCGGGAAAGATCATTCGGTGCGACACGAGCGCCAGCAACTGCCGGACCATTCGCGAGCGTGAGATCGGCCGTCCGGCGGGCCTCACCATCGACTTCGACGAGGAGGAGCTCTGCTGGGGCGACTCTGTGCTGCGCCACATCCAGTGCTCGGACTTCGACGGCAAGCAAGTGCGCCTCGTCACCGTCCACCCCAAGCCCATTCCCAACTCCGTGGCCGTCCTGGGAGGTGAATAGTGCTTCCTATTGCGCTGTGTTCTACGTTCGGTTGCCTGATTTTGTCCCTTCCTTACTGCAGACTACCTCTACTTCGTCCACTCGCGTCCCTACTCGCTGCGTCGCGTCCACAAGCGGACTGGGGGCACCTCTGTGCTGGTGAAGAAGGGCGAGAAGGAGCAGAGCATGTTCGGCGTCCGGGCCTGCTCGCGCAGCGTCCAACCCACCCCTTCGCCCCTCGCCTCCCACCCCTGCGCCGTCTCCAACGGCGGCTGCGACAAGATGTGCTACGCCGTGCCGGACGCCAGCGGCCGCTCGCTGCGACGCCAGTGCGGCTGCCCTTTCGGCTTCCGCCTCGACCAGCGCAATGAAGTCACCTGCCTGCTCAACGACACCGTGAGCGCAAAACGCTTCGCTGCGTCGATCGTGCTTCTATCCACTGATGTTGGTTCTCTCTCTGTTCCAGGAGAAGGAGGATGAGAAGGGCTGCGCCAGCGGCCCCAAGAACACCACCTACTTCCAGTGCCGCAACGGGCGCTGCATATCGGCCGACTGGCGCTGCGACGGCCAGGACGACTGTCACGACAACTCGGACGAAGTGGACGAGAGCGGACGCGAGTGCACGAATAACGTGCGCACCTGTGGACCCACCATGATCGCCTGCAACAACACCGGACGGTATGTAAGTGGAGGAGGTCACGCCCGTTTGGCATGGATGCTGCTTTCCCTTGTTATCGGCTTGACAGCCTCTTACTGTACTACTGGATAGTCCGTACTCTTAGATCCGTCTCTTCTTCTCCACTAGCATCGTTTGCCCTTCAGCTGCATACCGGCGACCTACAAGTGCGACGGGGACAACGACTGCGGCGACTTCAGCGACGAGGACAGTCGCTACTGCAACGGCACCAAGCCCAGCTGCGCTGCGCGCAAGTTCCAGTGCGACAACGGGCGCTGCATCCCCGAGCAGTGGCAGTGCGACAGCGACAACGACTGCGGAGACGGAAGCGACGAGAAACACGAGTTTGTTCGCACTAAGAACCATAACCAGCATCTCCATCCAAAGTGAGTACCGCAACTTCTAGGCTGTGCTCCAACCGCACCTGCTCCGCCACGCAGTTCCGCTGTGGCAATGGCCGCTGCGTGCCCATCTATTGGATTTGTGACGGCGACAACGACTGCTACGACAACACTGACGAAGACCCAACGAGGTATGTGCCGTAGTTCGGTACACGCACGTTTTGTGTCCAGTTTTATTTGCACACAGCAAGCTTCATTGTCTATGAATGCATCTAAAAGTCACTGCTTCTTTTCTCAGGTGTCCCGTGGCCAGTTGTCGTTCGGATCAGATGCGCTGTGCCAACCGGCGCCAGTGCATCAGTCTCAGCCACAAGTGCGACGGTCAGACCGACTGCGACGACGGCAGCGACGAGGACGGCTGCGACGTCCTGTCGCAACTCTGCGATCCCATAACGCACTTCAGGTTGGGCGAATCCCCTAATAGACTTGCTACTTTTTAGCGCGAATCTAGCATAATTCGTTGGGTTGCAGTTGCGCTGGCAGCGGCGTCTGCATCCCGGTGGCGTGGCGCTGCGACGGCAATCCCGACTGCGACGACGGCAGCGACGAGCTGAGCGACCTCTGCAAGGGAGCCACCTGTCCGCCCAACCACTTCAAGTGCGCCAACGGCCGCTGCGTCTACAACGCCTGGGTCTGCGACGGAGAGAACGACTGCGGCGACAACTCTGACGAAGTTCGTTCGTTGCCTTCCGACCGTTTCATTCAGTAGATTTTGCGTTATTGCCACAAGTCAATTCCAGAGCGACGAGCACGCGTGCAAGCGCGACACGTCGCGCGACTGCCCCCAGGGCGAGTACCGCTGCTCTCGCGAGCACCACCAGAAGTGTCTGCCTCTGGAGCAGTTCTGCGACGGCAAAGAGCAGTGTCCGAAGGGCGCCGACGAGGGCGGCCTCTGCTCCAGGGACCTCTGCGCCCTCAACAACGGCGGCTGTTCCTTCCGCTGCCACATGACGCCAGAAGGGCGCGTCTGCAGCTGCCAGAAGGGACAGAAGATCCAGAATGAGACCGTCTGCGTTGGTGGGGTGGCGTGCTTGTGTTTGTAGTCGGAGGGCGCTTCACCTGGCCAGTAATCTTCCTTCTTCTTTCCTTTGCAGACGTGAAGGAGTGCGAGAACCCGGCGACGTGCAGTCAGAGCTGCTTCGAGCAGAAGGGCGGCTACATGTGCAGCTGCCAGACCGGCTACGAGCTGGCGCCTGACAAGCGCACCTGCAAGGTGCCGGACGAGGCCAACATGCGCGTCTACGTCTCCAACCGCAACCGCATCTACTGGTCGGACCCCAAGCTGAACACCTGGCGCAGTTTCGCCTCCACCGTGCGCAACGCAGTCGCCCTGGCCTGGGACAGTGTCTCCGACACCATATTCTGGTCGGACATTCACGACAAGAAGATCTATCGCGCTTCCAAGAACGGCACCGATCGCCAGGAATTCATCTCCGCCGGCCTGGACGTCACCGAAGGGATCGCCGTCGACTGGGTGGCCCGCAACCTCTATTGGGTTAGTGGGTACTACATACTTGTGTCGTGATATGTTGCTTGGATAGTGCATTACTTTGTGATACAGTATTGGAGCCAGTACAGCACTCTATCCACATCCAGAGAGTGTGAGCTGGCGCAGCAGATATGTTCGCTTGCGAACTTCCTTGCGGCATGACACTGGTACAATGCATGTAGCGAAGAAGGGTTTGTTTTGTTTCACCGACAGTAACCCCCTCCCTTCTGTGTCGCAGGTGGACTCGAAGCTGAACACCATGGAAGTGGCCAGCCTGGACAACGCCAGCCACCGCGCCGTGCTGCTGGCCAAGAACCTGTCGCAGCCTCGGGGCTTGGCACTCGACCCCTCCCAAGGTCTCATGTTCTGGACCGACTGGGGCAAGCACCCGCGCATCGAGCGCGCAGTCATGGACGGCTCGGGAAGGCGCGTCATCGTCTCCACCAAGCTGTACTGGCCCAACTCCCTGGCGATAGACTTCACCACCAACCGACTATACTTCGCCGACAGCAAGCTCGACTTCATCGACTTCGTCGACTACGAAGGGGGGAAGAGGACACAAGTGCTGGCCAGCGACAAGCTCATACAGCACCCGCACGCCCTAGCCATCTTCCAGGTGACTGAGAGCTGAGACAGACAGGCACTATATGAGTAGCTTGTCCATCGAAAGCTGATCAGTGTAGAATACGTTCAGTAGAGTTTTTGTTTCATTTTCATAGTCGATGATTGCAGGACCACGTCTACTGGACCGACAGACGGCTGCAGAAGCTGCTGATGCACACGAAGTACCCCAACGATTCCACCTCCCTGACAATCGACGATCTCCCTCAGCATTCCTTCAGTAAGGCGCTCGGATTGGTCGCCACCCATCCGGTGCTGCAGCCGAAAGGTTAGTAGCAGAGTTGACGCATTGAACAGAGTGGCTTAGGATTGGTCGTTCTTTAGGCAGGAACCCGTGCGACCCGAAGCGCTGCAGTCACATCTGCCTGATTGGTAAGGAGGCGACCGCCTACACCTGCGTCTGCCCCATGGGCTACCAGTTGCGCTCTGGGGACAAGCACAGCTGCGTGAAGGACGACCAGCCCTTCCTGATGTTGGTGGAAGGAAGTAGGATCTACGGCATCGGCATGAACCCCAAACCTGAAGAAGAGACAACTGAACTGGTCGGAATGGTCCCGCTCGCAGGGCTCAAGGTTGGCTGCACTGCTTGTCTTCGAGCGCGAGTCCCATCAGTCGTGGAAGTTCTATGGCGCTTTTTCAGAACGTGTTCGACGCCGACTACGACCTGGAGAACAAGCGGATCTTCTACGTGCAGCACCCGGTGCGCGGCAAGATCCTGTCGACGGTGCTGACGAGACACGCCAAGGTCTACTCCATGCCCATCTACGGCAGCGGCAACGCCACAGACCTCATGCCCAATTCTCGGCCCGGCGACCCATACAGCGTCGGCTTCGACTGGATCAGCCACAACCTCTACATCGGCAACAAGATCTCCCAGAACATTGAGGTGCGTCACAGCCCATCTGTCGTTGGTGTTGTCTAGTAATTGGCGTCAGTTTTTCTAACGATTGTAGTAGTAACCATATGCATATTAGGCAGTTAAAATAAGGCAGTGGCACTGGCACGAGCTAATTGGGCAGCTAGACTTTTGGGCAGTGCCGTGCACTTCAATGCGTCTATTGATCGGGCGCACTATCACTTCAATGCCTCTATTGGCGTGCTAATTGGGCAGTAGATTTTAAAGCAAGTTCTTAACACAGCAAAATTTTGCGCAGCACTTCTTTTACGACCATCCTATCTCACTTTGAAGTTGAATGCGGAGGTCGGCAACCTTTGTGGCGCTGCCTAGGCACGCAAAGGGCGCTGACTAACCGTGTTTTGTTGAGGCACTATTTTACCGCTTGCTCGGGAAACAGTGGATACAGTTGGTGGCGGTCGTATGATCACATCAACGCGATTTGTCCATGTTGTGCTGCCCCGAGCAAGAGTACGAGCTCGGAACCGGTTGGTACAGTTGGTGGCGGTCGTACGGTCACATCAACGAGATTTGGTGTCATCTAGAGGGCAATTTCTTTGGCTCGGCGCAAAGTTTGAAGCGCCGACACAGCCGCCGACGGCGCGGCGACTTTAGCCAAGTTACCGTATACTTGTGTTGTCAGCCGGCGAGAATCGCTTGGCCGTCTGACGTCTCTTTCTGCAACAGGCCGCAGCAAGGGTTATGGTGTGAATGTCAAACGCTGTTGTTAGGCGTTTGCGTTGAAATTGGCCAAGCTTGTGGAAGCTGTGGACAATTTGCCGACGCCAACGAATAATGGAGTCTCATCCTTGCGATCCACACGCTAGGCGAGGTCGCCTATCGTAAATTTTATTGAGGTTTAAATAAAATCTTTTAGCCGCGGACGACTAAAAGCGCAGAAGGAATCGACCCCAATTCACTGCCGTCGGCCGGGCCAACCTCCAAATGTTTTGACAAGGAGGCAAACATAAAATTTTCTGGTGGCAGTTGATGCGAATGTTGGCTACCAAAGTATGGGGACTTTGTGTGCTACAAATGTTGCGGACGTGGCTTCTCCAAGTAGAAGTGGCGCCGGCCGGCGAGGAAGCGCCGCCGACGCTGAGCGCAGACGGGCGGCAGTTAGCCACCGTTTGAAAATCACTGGCGAGAAGTTCGCTGGCCATTTATTAGAAGTGGCGTCGGCCGGTGAGAAGGCGCCGCCGACGCTGCCGGAGACAGTGTTACTGCTTGTTTTCGGCGTATGCAAGCCGAACTGACGATAAAAGCAGAGAAGCGCTCTCTGCAC
>JASAMZ010004998.1:0-44921 GCA_030248115.1 Linhomoeus sp. GSCO2_2 | reverse complement strand
TAACTACCGTAACAACACTCCCAACTGAAAAAAGGAAAGGTTTTTATAATGGTTTCTTTGTTGGATTCTGTGACCAATTTCCATCTGAGTTCCTTCCATATCCATTGTAAAATCCACCATATTTATATGTTGTATGTATTAATGTGTATCCATTGTGAATTAAAACCATAGTTTAACATAGTAAATGAAATAGTGTTTACATAGTAGTGCCTCTCTTTCTTTTGCATAATGAAGAACATACTATAATTAAGTGTTTTTCTTAAATGTAGAAATAAATCAAGAATTGATAACTTGAAGCAAAAAGGGCAAAAAAAAAATAAAAAAAAAAAAAATATTATAAAAAATAACAATATCCCAATTGAAAAAAAAATGGTAAAAATCCAAACAAAACCTCCAAATAATTGACTTAACCAATTTGAAATACCCTTTGAAATTGAAAAATCAACTTCACCAACTGCCATTGGTTTTGACACCAGTGTTGTCATGTTAAACAAGCTTGTTGTTGACTCAAGGAAGGTCAACACACCAGAAATTTTGAATTCCTTTTTCCCTGCTGGACAGATAATAGTACATTGAGAATCAACATAACCCTTCTTGAAGATCAGAGTAGTAATAGAAGTAAAAGGTGTAGCTTTGCAAGAAATCCCAAAATGATGACCACTGTCACAGGTTACTTGACCTAAAGCTTCTCCAAAATCCGTTCCACACTCTAATTTCAGTTTTGCACCACTAATGCAATTGACACAACCATTTAAACTTTTAAAAATCACATGACATGGATTTTTGCTGGTTTTTGCCACTAGTTTGGCCTTTTTTGCTTGAATCTGTATTTCCATCATTGAAATGTATGAATATTCTGCAACAATAAGTGATTCCCCAAATGCATCATTGTGCTTAAGAACAACTCCTCCTGTTTCAATTGGAAGAACATGCTCTGGATTCTTGAATAGTTGTTGTAAATCCACAGAAGCACATGTACAACCAACAGTTTCTTCTTGACTCTGACATCTGCATGGGCCATGAAGTAACTTGCAGTCAAAGTTCTGGGCATTTTTCCTATTACTGCACTGTAACGCTCCTACCAAAAAAGAGGATGGTTGCCCTTCAGGGGCAGCTTCAACTAGTGCAGAACCTGACATTACACCATCATAGTAGATTAGGAATTTAGAAGAAGGTAATGGCGCTGGTGGATGAGAAACAGATATAAGAGCAATTGAGTAATCATTGATTGCTACTTTTCCACCTTCTATTAAGACAACTTTATCCTCCAAGCTTTGGTTCTGCAGTTTAACCTGCACTGTTGCTTCAATGTTGTACTTCCAGGTAGGGCAATCAATTATAGAATAAGTTTTCTTGTCTGTTGTTGGTTTAGCATAAGTTCGATAGAATGCACAACCAGAACTGAGATGGAAACAGGAACAACCCCAACCACCACAGCTTTCACTGCAGTAGGTGAAACCTGGATACATTTCTGCCTCTCCACTCAATTCCTGAATCTTGTCTGTGATTTTGACTGATGAACACTTGCCTTCATTGCATGATCCTCTTTTGGGCAACGCTTCACCGCTTTGTGCTGCATGGTAAATGATCTGGTTAGGTACAAAGTACGTTCTTGGCAATGCAACTGAATTGAATTGATCTCAACTGATACTTCTCCAAGTGGTTCATTTTGGTAACTGTTTAGAAGAAGACATGACTTTTGTCCCATAGGAGAGAGTGCTAATCGAGTAGCTTCATTGACTGAACATGACATCTCTCCTGTCTTGGAGATCTCACAATTAGATTGACTTGCTGTTAAGGACACAACCTCTGTGCAAGCCCGAGTGACTTGCGATGCACTGAGTACAGCAAGTAACTGAAGAAGAACTGCTAATCGTGAAATCTGTTTCTTCGTCGATAGAGGTTTTTGTTGAGTGACAATATCGTTTGAGGATTCAGTAGTATTATTTGCTTGGTTTTCTTCATGAACTATTTGATTAATCTGATTAGATTCTTCATGAACAACTGCATATAGTGGAACAATAGTCCACGAGTAAGCACGGTTTCGCACTCTTCTGCATAGCAAACTGAGCACTCTAAGTATCTTCCAAGTGATTTTCAATATCCATACTAATATGCAAGCAAGAATTTTTGTGATCTTCAGAACATAGTAAGTAGCCATTGACAATAGACATAGGACTAAGAGGGCTATGACAAGAGCTAGCATAGTAGAGCAATGGGCATTAATAATTCGTTCATAACATAAATAACACTGAATCATCTCACAAAAGGGTTGACTTGGACATTCAATACCTGAATTTCTCACAAGCTTTCCGTTAGCCCAGATTTTAATCTTGAATGTGTGGTCTACCATATTAACCTCAGCTGGGAACAATATGACTTCTTTCTTCTTAGGGAAACTGATTTTGTAACAAAAGGCTCCTGAGCATACTTCCAAAAATGTTTGCATTGCTTGGACCTATCACTTCAATTCCTCCTTGTGTGCATATAGAAGAACAATCTTGGCATGACAGAACTGAACCTTCAACATCCTTTTCCAAGTAAACCTTCTTCTTAACTTCACCAAATGCTTTTAGTGGGAGTTGACCTTCATCAGAAACAAAGTAAGGAACTTCAGAGATTCTGTAGAAACAGAATTTGGTTCCTTTGTCATTGCATGAATGTCGCTCACAAAATGCTGATGTTCCTGTGGCATCTCCTTCACAAAAGCATTCAAATTCATCTGACACAATCTGCTTCCATTGAATGTTGAGTGACTCTACATACACTTTCTTTCCATTTAATAGTTGTAGTTGGTACATCTGCACCTCAGTTGGTTTCTTGGAACAGTGGTTTGTCACTGTAAAGCTGCACACATTCACTCTGCTCTTTTCCAATATCTTGTCACTGTTTTCACCTTTAGATTTGAGTTTTCCATTGTAGTTCGAACACTCAGATGCCCATTTAAGACATTTGCAGGGCTTATCACACAGACCTGAAGCATTTAAGTGTGATTTTTGCTTTTCTTGAGAACAATCTTTGGTCTCCCAACAGAATTCATTTTCTTTGTTTTGCCGAATTACTAGACCCTTGCTAGTGCATGTTGCAGCATAGACAACTGAGTAGTTGTGATCGGTGCAAGTGTTTCCATTTGCCATCTGAAGTAGCATGAACATGCAGAGGACAGCAGCGAATGAAATAGAAGAGATCGAGGACTTCATACTTGTTGATCCAAAGCCATGGGATGTACGAGCGGTTTCAGGCAATTCCTTTGTGATGACAACTTTTGGTGTTGCCACTGGCATGCATAGAAGCTGTGCAATGCGATCTCCCTCTTTTATGGGAAATTCTTCAGTAGTGCGGTTGAACAAAACAACTTCTAACTCTCCTGTATAATCTGGATCAATGATTCCTGCTTCCACTGTGATTCCTTTGGTTGCCAATGAAGAACGTGATTCTATCTTGATAAAAGTGCCTTCTGGTGGTTTCACACAAATGCCTACTTTGCATCTGTGAGACGAATTTGGCAAAATCACTGTGTCAGACACAGCTGACACGTCATATCCCACACTACCATCTGTCATTCTTTGAGGCACCTTTGCCTTAAGATTCACCACTTGACACAACAACTCATTGTGGCTCTCATCAGGTTGATAATTGCTACAAAAGGAGACTTCGAGAGGGTAAAGAAGACTGATGGGTCTGTTGTACTCTTTCTTTCCAGATAATACTTTTGCTGATCTCACACGACCATCGCTGCTCAAATTCAACTCAATAATGCGCTCCATTTTCCATTCCCCTCTGGGCAACATTTCATCAGAGCGTATTAAAACAACTTCTCCCACTTTTGGGATGGTAGATGAATGAACCCTTGGGCTATTGTGAGCACTCTGGTATCTTTCTCTCAAGCTCTGAAGATACTCTTCACACCATAGTTTCCAAAAGTAATCAAGTGCTTTCTGAGTAGTCTTCCAAAACTTAAGTAGCTTCTCTTTTGGATCTCTTGAATTTGGAATATAGGCAGGATCATCATGATCTTCCTCTAAACGGTAGGTACCAATCATAGCATTTGGCTGCAGAAGATCAATGGGCCGAAGAATTTTTTGAGAATTAACATCTTCACCAACATATGTCAGTGGTCTGGAATTCATTATGGACTCTATTTCACATAGCAGAGTTTGAAATTGATCATACTTCAGCAACTTTCTTCCAATGCATTTCCTCATTGCAGACTTCGTCACACCTATTAGCCTTTCATATATTCCACCCTTCCATGGGGAAAGCTGTGTAGTAAATTTCCACTCAATCTGCTCTTGCGTACAATAGAGCTCGACTTCAGGGTTGCTTATAATACTCGACAGACTGATCGCCTGATCAATGCTTGACTTAGCAAGTTTGAAACTAGGGGCATGATCTGACAGCACTTTCTTGGGGCATCCCCTTCTTGCTATGAATCTACGAAAACAATTGAGAAAGTGCTCTGTATCCAAGCTCATAGCAATCTCGAAATGAACTGCCCTTGTTGTGAAGCATGTGAAAATTGCAACCCAAATCTTCACTATCTCTTCTGACATCTTAACATTGATTGGGCCGAAGTAATCCAGGCCAACAGACTCAAATGCTCTTGACTGTTGAACTCGCTCTGCTGGCAGCGGTGGCATAGGAGGCAAGGCAAATGGGCCACCTTGGTATTTTCTGCATGTGACACACTTTAGCAAGACTTTTCTGGTGACAGCTCTACCTTTCGGAATCCAGAAAGACCTTCTTACTGTCGCAAGTGTGTGCTGAAGACCAGCGTGGTAAACTTGCTCGTGAGCTCTTCTTATGACTATTTCTGTGAAAGAATGATAGCTGGGCAGCAACATTGGAAACTTGGCTTCAAAGGGCAGGTCAGCTTGGGTAAGCCTGCCATGACATTGCAAAACTCCATTTTCATCTTCCTGAAGACCTAACTGTTTCACGAGCTGTGCCTCCATGTTCAACTTTCCTTTGTGGAACAGCTGAGGGAAATGACCTCGTTGGACATTCTTGACCAGTACAGTGGTCGCTGCAGAGATTTCTCTCGCCTGCACACTTCCCTTGGTTTAAATTGGTTGCAGTAGCTTCCCAATAGAGAGATGCTTTTGCTTTGTTGCATCACTCAGTCTATTCCAAAGGTTAATTTTGATAAATCTCATAACATATACAATGCTTCTCTTAAGTTTGAATACTGACGAAAATCGCAAATAATCGATAACCTCATCAACTGGTTTAGCAATAGTTGTTGACAGCACTATTTGCGACATCTTCTCTTCTGAACTTATCTTTTCCAGAACTTCTGGTGTAATTTTGTCGAAATTCCCTTGTGGCCATTTTCCAGGTTGTAATTTCAACCACATTGGACCTTTCCACCATATATTACTACATTCCTGAAACTGTGACATAGACATTCCTCGAGAAGCAAAATCAGCCGGATTTTCTTCAGTTGAGGCATACTGGAAGACAATATTCTCCTTCTGACTGATTATTTCCTTGACACGATTTCGGACAAATACTGACAATGGTTTCAGCGATTTCAGCCAGTGCAGTGCGCACATGGAATCAGAAAACAAGTAAATTGTGTGGATAGGGATATCCATTTCCTTTTTGATGAATCTGGCTAGTCGTGTACCAATTAGAATGGCCAATAGCTCTAGGCGAGGCACTGAAGTTTTGAATGGAGCAACTCTGGTCTTAGCTGCGACAAAGCTGACTTCTATTTCATTATTGGGTAAAGTAGACCGTATGTATGCAAGTGCTCCATAAGCAAAGCTAGAGGCATCAACGAAGACACAGAGGGTATTATCCTCACTGCATTTCAACTGTCGTGAGACTTCAATGGTAACTATCTGCTTGAGACTTTCCTCAATAGTATTCCATTCAGTTTGTAAATCGATTGGAATTTTGTCCTCCCATTTCAGACTTCTTTTCCACATTTTCTGGAGAAAAATCTTGCCAGGAAGCACAACTGGGGCGAAGAAACCAAGGGGGTCAAAGACACTAGCTATCATTTGAAGAACTTCTTTCTTGGTAGTCGCTGAGGTGTCCACAAACTTCTTCAGGGGTGGACTTCTAAGTGTGTCGCTCATTGTATCCCATTTCAACCCCAGAAGTTTCACAACTTGAGCTTTTATTTTGTCTTCTTCAGGGAATTCGATACTCTTTTCATTAAAGATCCACTCTCTCAAATTCATACTGGCACTGGCAATATGCTTTTTGCTTTCTTGTAATTCTCTTGAGCTTCTTCAAGAGTTTCCGCACCCATAACAACATTATCCACATACATATTCTTGGCCATTTGATTTGCTAAGTGGCTTTTCTCTTTCTGCAGGTGAGTAACACTTGTAGCAGCCAAAAGAAATGGTGAAGAAATGATACCGAAAGGAACTCTTGTAAAACGGTAAATCTTGATGGGACTCATCAATGGATTCTCTGGATCTTCAAACCATAAGAAGCGGGTAGCGTGCCTGTCTTGCTCTTGTAAACCAACTTGAAGAAAAGCTTTCTCCACATCAGAAGCCATTAGTATGTTCCACTGTCGAACTCTCAACAACACACCCACTAATTCTGGAAGTATCACTGGACCCCTTAGTAAAACATCATTTAAACTGTTTAATGATGGATGGGCCTTCGAAGAGGCATTAAAGACCATTCTATCTTTTGTAGTCAATGAATCACTCCGTGAGACAATTTTTGAGGGCATGTAATAAACTATCTCTCCTTCTTTAGGGGGAATCGCAGTGACATCTTCAATAAACTTCAGGTTTTCTTGATTCTTCACAATTGCATCGCTTCTTTTCAGCAAATCTCTATCATTATCGAGACGCACGGTCATCTTCCTGAACCGATCCAATGCAACCTCAAAGTTGTCTGGGAGGTCTAACTGACCACTCTTCTTTGGGAAAGTAACATAGTATCGATCTTCTTCAAAAAGCAGGGAAGTATTGAATTGATCCAATGCTGAATCATCTTCATTTCAGGAAAGTTCCCCCCCGGGGGGGGGGTTTGTTCCTGGCTATATGGCTGTGTTCTCTTTCGGGTCTACTACACGAACAAATTCAGCGTGCTCTGTTCACGCGCACGGCGCTTATCACGTGCGCACAACGTACATGCGGAGTACGCTATCTACCACTATCAAAACGTGTGTGCTTCGGTGCCTGCCACCGCATCTCACACAACACAATGTCTGCACTCAGCGCAACGCGAGGGTGGCGGACCCCATGCTCTAACCCCCACTTTGACCGCTCAACCATGCACGCAAGCAGAGGGCTTCACATGCTAACAGAGCTTCTGGAGGTATTAACGTTGGTAAATGCACATTCTGCACTAATGCTGGGTAAGCGCTTTGCAGTACACACACAAACGACAAACAAAGAGACCCATAATTTGGTGAGAGTTGGGCACCCATATACAGAGCACGCTGAATTTGTTCGTGTAGTAGAGGGCCCGAAGTCATCTGAGATACACAGCCTGTTCATCATCAGTCTTCTTTAGGGCGAACAAATTCACCTGTCCTTACCCCCCAGTAGGGGGGAACTTTCCTGAAATACACACCCTGTCCATGTCCACAGAGTGGACACCTTGGGGGGGGGGGGGGGGTGGGGGCGCAGACCAGGTTTGTTGAGAGGCGACATAGACAGGTCTGCTTTGAAAGGATTGCTGTTGTAGGTGTGGGGACACAGACAGGTCTGGCCACAGGAGGTTGGATGCACAGACAGGTCTGGCCACAGGAGGTTTGATGCATGGACAGGTCTGGCCACGGGGGTTGCGGCACCGACACGTGTGGAAAGTTTGACGTCGACTACGAATTTCAGGTAAAATCTGGTAAACGAAACCTAAATCGCAAAACTAACACCAGATTCGTGTTCTGTGTCCTCGAAAACCCCAGAGACAACTGTAAACCTGATTTTCAGAATTTGTCCCCAGGACCCAAAATTGACCAACCGGGCACTGAAATCGGCAAATGGCACCCCGAATCCCGAAACATTGGGACCTAGGACCTAGTACAACCTAGGAAGATGAAATGTTCTACACATTTAATCGCCCTATGGTGGTCTTGGGTGGATCACTTCGATTGGGGCCCTAGCTTGCACCGGTAGAGCTCCGCCATCTTGAGCCGAGCCCAGGATGCGTACCGATTCCGACCTTTGGTCCTCCATATCTCAGGAACCGTACAACCTAGGAAGATGAAATGTTCTACACATTTAATCGCCCTATGGTGGTCTTGGGTGGATCACTTCGATTGGGGCCCTAACTTGCACCGGTAGAGCTCCGCCATCTTGAGCCGAGCCCCGGATGCGTACCGATTCCGACCTTTGGTCCTCCATATCTCAGGAACCGTACAACCTAGGAAGATGAAATGTTCTACACATTTAATCGCCCTATGGTGGTCTTGGGTGGATCACTTCGATTGGGGCCCTAACTTGCACCGGTAGAGCTCCGCCGTCTTGAGCCGAGCCCCGGATGCGTACCGATTCCGACCTTTGGTCCTCCATATCTCAGGAACCGTACAACCTAGGAAGATGAGATGTTCTACACATTTAATCGCCCTATGGTGGTCTTGGGTGGATCACTTCGATTGGGGCCCTAGCTTGCACCACCAGAGCTCGGCCATCTGGGAGTCGGGACTTAGCCAAAATTTCGGCCATTTTTTTAATCGGGCCCCACGGCCGCAATCCTCAACCGATCAGCGAGATTTTTTAACATAAAAAATCCGATCAATAGGCGGTTCAAACGAGCCATCAACTACTCTCCTAGCTGCTATCGTTCCTGAGAACGAGGCCGAAAACCTGGAACTGTGACGGAGATTGCTGAATTTTTCGACAGGTCTTATTTAATATCTCGGGAACCACTGAACCGATTCGGCTAAAATTTTAGCACAATACTTCTTGTTACTATGAACATCTATGGTGAGAATTTCAGCCCGATCGGTTACGTCTACCTATATGACGTAGTACTATCCCTTAGTCCCCGGGGGCGCACTGGCCCCCGGCTGAACAAATTGGGTTGAGCGCTGACGCGCTCAACCCGATCTTTGGCGTGTATAGAATGGTGGGGCGAATAGGCAAATCAGGCTCTCCATTGCGGCGGCGGACCTTCTCAATTAGATCGCGGTAAAACCGATGATGATCATTTTTCGAGAGCCAAGAGGGCGGCGGTGGGTCTGCAAGGAAACACTAAATGCTAAATAGTCATGGAAGAAACAGGAAATAGCAAAACATAGGAGTAAAACCAGGCAAGTCGTCCGGGGGACGCAGTATACTCCACAAATTTGAACTCCTACGCACGGTGACTCCTATGCGGTTGTGGCCTCCTGACACTCCCAATCGCAAAAGTAATGCCGCATTCGTGATCTACATCCCAGAATACCCCAGAATCGACATACAACACCCCTAACTTCCTATGGACTCGCAGAACCAAAATTCTGCACTTGGGGTACGGTAGCATGCAAATCCGTCATAAGTATGTTAAACATCATCTAAACGATAAACGAATGCCAAATTCGTAATCAGCGCCCCCGAAAACCCCGAAATCGAGTATAATGTCGCGAAAGTCGACCCGACACCCAATGTTCAAATGGACGCGGCAGGGTTACTGTAGCTCTGCAAATTTGCCAAAAACACTTTTCTGGACCAGATTTCAACGTAGAATCGTTTGAAACCACTTTTGGAACGATTCGGTAACGCATTCGAGCGCTATAGACGCCGAAATGCGAAAATCGCAATTTTCGACCCCGGGGTCGAAAAAGTCGCAGTGTAAGAAAGTTTTTTGTGTTTCGCCCGATTTTCTCCGTTCATGGCTCATTCGATAGAGGACATCTGGGAAGGAGCACCAAGAGTGGTCTCGCCGCTCTAGCTGCTACCTAGCTCGCACAGCAGCCCGTCAAAGTCGACCCGGGGCCAAAATTCGCGAATTTTTCAAATTTGGCGCCAAAATGGGTCCCGCAGCGATCCCATTCTTTTTTTGCGTGTTCGGCACTATCGAGTACTACAACATATCAAAAGATAGTATATACCATTATATGCAACTTTTTCGAGTTCTACCTTGCCCAACCCAATTTTCAGTACTTTGAAAATTTAAATTTTTGAATTTCCCGCCAACGGGGTCCCGGAGCGTGACCCCGTTTGGTGTCCACCCTGCCCACCCACTAGGCCTACCCAACGCAAAAGACCGTTTGGAAATCGGCCGCTTCACGCGCGAACGCCGTTGACTCAAAGTTTCTGCGTTTCGCGCACAAACGCTATATACTCCACACTTTTTTGTGGAGTATAATGATAGTGAGGCAAAGCAACCAAAGAGTTAATGGAAAAGCCAGGTATTACTTTCCAAATAGGACCTAAGAATGGGAGTCTTCCATATGTAATTTGTGAACCACTTAAGCAAACTGATACAATGCCGTTCTTCCTTCGCCCTAATGGTCTTTTGCACCATGCCATACAGAAGAAACAGGAGAGATTCAAAAACTTTGGATGGTTGTTTAGTAGACTGCCAAATTTGGGAACAGTGAAATGCTTCCATGGGAGTGCGAAATCGGCTCAAATACGTCACCAACTCTTGACTTTGGAGGTATCGAAATTGCTGCGCGTGCGCCTCAGTAACTTTCAACAATGTCGCCAGTACAGGGTATCGTGGCGAAGACTCAGGCACAAAGCCACCCTCGTAAAGACAAACTGCATGAATAAAGGCGCCTAGGAGGTGATACAATTCTTCCTTCAAACATTTGAGCGTACCTACTGTAATTCAGAATTCAATTTTCAAAATCAGTCAATCTGGGATCAAAGACAGAGCGCGCCTAACACAATGGGCTGAAGACTGAATGCGCCACCAACGAATCAAAACACCATTCGCGAGCCAACATGTCGCGACAAACCAATTCACGCAATAACTCAGACGAGGCGCGTCAATGAGCGCAGCAAGAACAAGCGCGCCTGGAACACCATCAAGAACCTCCATAGCTGACATGAATGTGTGACGCCTAACAATCATTGCTCGCAAGAAGTATGTCGAATACACCGTAAGCCTGGCGCGTCTCTATGTGCTCCTCTCACAAAGAATTAATCACTCGACAGTCCTCAAGGGCGGAGGTTCGGCCGTAACCTCAACTGCGCACAGTAACAATGGACGACGAAATCGCGTCACTAATTATTCTTTCGCAATAGCGCCACAATTCAAAGCGACTTGCTCGCAAACCTATCAGAAACGGTTCCTTATTCAACACAATCACCATTGGAAGCTCTCATTCATTGCTGCAATGGGCCTAGGACCACTGCACTGGGGAGGATTCGGCAGAGAGGAATTGCTTTGGAGAGGATTAGCTCAGGCGTGAGTGTGAAGGTACGAAGGGCAAGCACAAACGCAACAACAGAAGAAACAAAGGATTTGAGAAGAGACCGTATCCTATGGGAGGGCTCACCGTCGTCTCGATCCATTTCGACCGTCCAAAATTCCACAAAATTCCAACTTCCACAAAATTTATAGTCACAAAGTCATTGTTTTGGAACAGAATAAAGGGCACCAAATTCGCCACACAGGTAAATGGAAGCTGAATGAGAAAGGGACTAGTAGAGGAGGAGACAAACAATGGCATAACTATGTACATAATTTGTACATTGTAGGTCGTGCAAGAGTAGGGAATCTACATTACTGTGCCAAAGAGGCCGTTGTCCGTCCGTCTGAGTACGCTTGCCTTCCTAGCACTTCGCAACGCGACGCTTCAGCATGCGCTTACCTCGCTAGCACTTCGCCACGCAACGCTTCAGCACGCACGCGCCAGGAAGCCAGCAGGACGCCAGCGGCGTCCCGCAGAGAAGCTCGCTCGCTTCAATCGATCGACCGCAGAAAATCAATCGCTGCACGCCCAGCGTCGCCTGTTGCTGCCTGTCTTCAACGCAGGCTTTGCCTGAACAGTACGGCAATGCACGGTAGCAGAGCCTTGCAAAAGCGAACAGTGCGGCAGTGCGCGGCGCGGTACAGCACAGAACCTTGCAATGTGCTATTGCAACAGAGCCGAACAGTACGACAATGCTGGCGCAGGCAATTCTAGCCGCTTCAGCGACTATTTTGCTTGCAACAGGACAGATCTTGCAACAGGACAATCGGCCCGCTCTCTAGCATTTGTTTTGCGCGCCGCTTTGTAGTACGGCGCGTTCGCGAGGCAGTCAGCGCCATTAGCTTGCAACAGGACAGACTTTCTGCAACAGGACAAATGTTGCAACAGGACAAATCTTGCTCTACAACATTATATGCCAAAGAGGCCTTTTGTCCGTCCGTCTGAGTACGCTTGCCTTCCTAGCACTTCGCAACGCGACGCTTCAGCATGCGCTTGCCTCGCTAGCACTTCGCCACGCAACGCTTCAGCACGCACGCGCCAGGAAGCCAGCAGGACGCCAGCGGCGTCCCGCAGAGAAGCTCGCTCGCTTCAATCGATCGACCGCAGAAAATCAATCGCTGCACGCCCAGCGTCGCCTGTTGCTGCCTGTCTTCAACGCAGGCTTTGCCTGAACAGTACGGCAATGCACGGTAGCAGAGCCTTGCAAAAGCGAACAGTGCGGCAGTGCGCGGCGCGGTACAGCACAGAACCTTGCAATGTGCTATTGCAACAGAGCCGAACAGTACGACAATGCTGGCGCAGGCAATTCTAGCCGCTTCAGCGACTATTTTGCTTGCAACAGGACAGATCTTGCAACAGGACAATCGGCCCGCTCTCTAGCATTTGTTTTGCGCGCCGCTTTGTACGGCGCGTTCGCGAGGCAGTCAGCGCCATTAGCTTGCAACAGGACAGACTTTCTGCAACAGGATCGTCGCGCGAGGCGACCAGCGCCGTTGGCTCGCAACAGGACAGAGCTTTGCAACAGGACAGATTTTGCAACAGGACAAATCTTGCAACAGTACAGATCTTGCAACGGGAAAATCTGCCCGCTTTCTATCATTTGTTTTGCCCGGCGCTTTGTACGGCGCGTTCGCGAGGCAGTCAGCGCTGTTGGCTTGCAACAGGGCAGACTTTCTGCAACAGGACAAATGTTGCAACAGGACAAATCTTGCTCTACAACATTACCTACTATGCCAAAGAGGCCTTTTGTCCGTCCGTCTGAGTACGCTTGCCTTCCTAGCACTTCGCAACGCGACGCTTCAGCATGCGCTTGCCTCGCTAGCACTTCGCCACGCAACGCTTCAGCACGCACGCGCCAGGAAGCCAGCAGGACGCCAGCGGCGTCCCGTAGAGAAGCTCGCTCGCTTCAATCGATCGACCGCAGAAAATCAATCGCTGCACGCCCAGCGTCGCCTGTTGCTGCCTGTCTTCAACGCAGGCTTTGCCTGAACAGTACGGCAATGCACGGTAGCAGAGCCTTGCAAAAGCGAACAGTGCGGCAGTGCGCGGTACAGCACAGAACCTTGCAATGTGCTATTGCAACAGAGCCGAACAGTACGACAATGCTGGCGCAGGCAATTCTAGCCGCTTCAGCGACTATTTTGCTTGCAACAGGACAGATCTTGCAACAGGACAATCGGCCCGCTCTCTAGCATTTGTTTTGCGCGCCGCTTTGTACGGCGCGTTCGCGAGGCAGTCAGCGCCATTAGCTTGCAACAGGACAGACTTTCTGCAACAGGATCGTCGCGCGAGGCGACCAGCGCCGTTGGCTCGCAACAGGACAGAGCTTTGCAACAGGACAGATTTTGCAACAGGACAAATCTTGCAACAGTACAGATCTTGCAACGGGAAAATCTGCCCGCTTTCTATCATTTGTTTTGCCCGGCGCTTTGTACGGCGCGTTCGCGAGGCAGTCAGCGCTGTTGGCTTGCAACAGGGCAGACTTTCTGCAAATATTTGTCCGTCCGTCTGAGTACGCTTGCCTTCCTAGCACTTCGCAACGCGACGCTTCAGCATGCGCTTGCCTCGCTAGCACTTCGCCACGCAACGCTTCAGCACGCACGCGCCAGGAAGCCAGCAGGACGCCAGCGGCGTCCCGCAGAGAAGCTCGCTCGCTTCAATCGATCGACCGCAGAAAATCAATCGCTGCACGCCCAGCGTCGCCTGTTGCTGCCTGTCTTCAACGCAGGCTTTGCCTGAACAGTACGGCAATGCACGGTAGCAGAGCCTTGCAAAAGCGAACAGTGCGGCAGTGCGCGGTACAGCACAGAACCTTGCAATGTGCTATTGCAACAGAGCCGAACAGTAGGACAATGCTGGCGCAGGCAATTCTAGCCGCTTCAGCGACTATTTTGCTTGCAACAGGACAGATCTTGCAACAGGACAATCGGCCCGCTCTCTAGCATTTGTTTTGCGCGCCGCTTTGTACGGCGCGTTCGCGAGGCAGTCAGCGCCATTAGCTTGCAACAGGACAGACTTTCTGCAACAGGATCGTCGCGCGAGGCGACCAGCGCCGTTGGCTCGCAACAGGACAGAGCTTTGCAACAGGACAGATTTTGCAACAGGACAAATCTTGCAACAGTACAGATCTTGCAACGGGAAAATCTGCCCGCTTTCGGGTATCATTTGTTTTGCCCGGCGCTTTGTACGGCGCGTTCGCGAGGCAGTCAGCGCTGTTGGCTTGCAACAGGGCAGACTTTCTGCAACAGGACAAATGTTGCAACAGGACAGGACAGATCTTGCAACAGGACAGATCTTACAACAGGACAGATTTTGCAACAGGACAAATTTTGCAACAGGACAAATCTTGCAACAGGATGGTCGCGCGAGGCGACCAGCACCATTGGCTCGCAACAGGCCAGACCTTCTGCAACAGGACAGATTTTGCAACAGTACACATCTTGCAACAGGACAGACCTTGCAACAGGACAGATTTTGCAACAGGACAAATCTTGCAACAGGACAAATCTTGCAACAGGACAGATTTTGCAACAGGACAAATCTTGCAACAGGACAGATCTTGCAACAGGACAGACGTGACAACAGGATGGTCGCGCGAGGCGACCAGCGCCATTGGCTCGCAACAGGACAGACCTTCTGCAACAGGACAGATTTTGCAACAGGACACATCTTGCAACAGGACAGATCGTGCAACAGGACAGACCTTGCAACAGGACAGATTTTGCAACAGGACAAATTTTGCAACAGGACAAATCTTGCAACAGGATGGTCGCGCGAGGCGACCAGCACCATTGGCTCGCAACAGGACAGACCTTCTGCAACAGGACAGATTTTGCAACAGTACACATCTTGCAACAGGACAGGTCGTGCAACAGGACAGACCTTGCAACAGGACAGATTTTGCAACAGGACAAATCTTGCAACAGGACAAATCTTGCAACAGGACAGGTTTTGCAACAGGACAAATCTTGCAACAGGACAAATCTTGCAACAGGACAGGTTTTGCAACAGGACAAATCTTGCAACAGGACAGATCTTGCAACAGGACAGACGTGACAACAGGATGGTCGCGCGAGGCGACCAGCGCCATTGACTCGCAACAGGACAGACCTTCTGCAACAGGACAGATTTTGCAACAGGACACATCTTGCAACAGGACAGATCGTGCAACAGGACAGACCTTGCAACAGGACAGATTTTGCAACAGGACAAATCTTGCAACAGGGCAGATTTTGCAACAGGACAGATCTTGCAACAGTACAGATTTTGCAACAGGACACATCTTGCACCAACAGACCCTTCAACAGGACAAATCTTGCAACAGGTCAGACCTTGACAATGAACAGGACGGACGTTGCGGCGCGCGTGCGAGCCGACCAGCGCCGTTGGCTCACAACAGGACAGACCTTGCAACGGACAGACCTTGAACAGGACAGATCATGCAACAGGACATTACGGCCATTGACGACTACATTCGAGGGCGTCATAGCCCAGCGGGTTAGCGCGTCTGACTCCTAATCCTTCGCTTGCGAGGGGGCGGGGGTTCGGTTCCGGGCACCGCTGCAAAAGGGATTTGCTCGCGTTTCGGCGCACTATGGCAATTTTCCTTGGCTATGTCGCTCAAGAGCAAATGTTACCGAAACGAGAGGGCAACGAAAGTCTCAAGTTGTTCTCCTAGTAACGTTGTGAGTTTTCCTTACAGTTGCCACTCACCCTCCCGCTCTGCGGCAGGTTTACGGCGAGTTCGCTGTGCGTGAGATGTCAACTATAAAAACTTCAACAACAACAACAACAACATTCCATGCTATTCAGATCTCAGGAATTCTTCTGCAACAGGAAGGAACGGCTAGTATGAAGATAAGTATGAAAATGGTAGGAGTAAGGAAATGAGTAGGAGTATTCGTAAGAGGGCGAAGAGTACATACACGCACACACACAATAAATGGGCACATACAGTCAGAACAATACAGTAAGACATGGCAAAGAGAACTAATTGGAGGGCGCGGTTCTGGTGCGACTGCGCAAATTGTATCGACAAGGGGGAAGGGGGGTTGATGGCGGCACATCATCATGCTCTGTGGGCGTGGGCGGCTGTACCGTAACTTCTGGAACTACAGGCGCGTCTGGAGTGTCAGCGTCATCAGTGGCGTCCCAATCAACGTCTGAGCGCTCTAGTTCGTCCAAGCCCTCATTCTGCGGCAGCGGCATGTGCAGTTCAACATAGGGTTTCAAGCGATTGCAGTGCACCCACTTAGCTGGCTTGTCGCTGCGCGATACAGACTGAATGCGTGCATTTGGCCTGTCTAGCTCAACAATGCGGAAGGGACCTATTTGCGCGCAAATTTCTTGGAGCGCCCAACCTCCACAACCGGCGTGCGAAGCCACACTTTGCAGCCTACATAGTACTCTGCCACATGCACCTTCTCGTCGTAGTCGTAGGAAGCCAGCAGGACGCCAGCGGCGTCCCGCAGAGAAGCTCGCTCGCTTCAATCGATCGACCGCAGAAAATCAATCGCTGCACGCCCAGCGTCGCCTGTTGCTGCCTGTCTTCAACGCAGGCTTTGCCTGAACAGTACGGCAATGCACGGTAGCAGAGCCTTGCAAAAGCGAACAGTGCGGCAGTGCGCGGTACAGCACAGAACCTTGCAATGTGCTATTGCAACAGAGCCGAACAGTACGACAATGCTGGCGCAGGCAATTCTAGCCGCTTCAGCGACTATTTTGCTTGCAACAGGACAGATCTTGCAACAGGACAATCGGCCCGCTCTCTAGCATTTGTTTTGCGCGCCGCTTTGTACGGCGCGTTCACGAGGCAGTCAGCGCCATTAGCTTGCAACAGGACAGACTTTCTGCAACAGGATCGTCGCGCGAGGCGACCAGCGCCGTTGGCTCGCAACAGGACAGAGCTTTGCAACAGGACAGATTTTGCAACAGGACAAATCTTGCAACAGGACAAATCTTGCAACAGGACAGATTTTGCAACAGGACAAATCTTGCAACAGGACAGATCTTGCAACAGGACAGACGTGACAACAGGATGGTCGCGCGAGGCGACCAGCGCCATTGGCTCGCAACAGGACAGACCTTCTGCAACAGGACAGATTTTGCAACAGGACACATCTTGCAACAGGACAGATCGTGCAACAGGACAGACCTTGCAACAGGACAGATTTTGCAACAGGACAAATTTTGCAACAGGACAAATCTTGCAACAGGATGGTCGCGCGAGGCGACCAGCACCATTGGCTCGCAACAGGACAGACCTTCTGCAACAGGACAGATTTTGCAACAGTACACATCTTGCAACAGGACAGGTCGTGCAACAGGACAGACCTTGCAACAGGACAGATTTTGCAACAGGACAAATCTTGCAACAGGACAAATCTTGCAACAGGACAGGTTTTGCAACAGGACAAATCTTGCAACAGGACAGATCTTGCAACAGGACAGACGTGACAACAGGATGGTCGCGCGAGGCGACCAGCGCCATTGACTCGCAACAGGACAGACCTTCTGCAACAGGACAGATTTTGCAACAGGACACATCTTGCAACAGGACAGATCGTGCAACAGGACAGACCTTGCAACAGGACAGATTTTGCAACAGGACAAATCTTGCAACAGGGCAGATTTTGCAACAGGACAGATCTTGCAACAGTACAGATTTTGCAACAGGACACATCTTGCACCAACAGACCCTTCAACAGGACAAATCTTGCAACAGGTCAGACCTTGACAATGAACAGGACGGACGTTGCGGCGCGCGTGCGAGCCGACCAGCGCCGTTGGCTCACAACAGGACAGACCTTGCAACGGACAGACCTTGAACAGGACAGATCATGCAACAGGACATTACGGCCATTGACGACTACATTCGAGGGCGTCATAGCCCAGCGGGTTAGCGCGTCTGACTCCTAATCCTTCGCTTGCGAGGGGGCGGGGGTTCGGTTCCGGGCACCGCTGCAAAAGGGATTTGCTCGCGTTTCGGCGCACTATGGCAATTTTCCTTGGCTATGTCGCTCAAGAGCAAATGTTACCGAAACGAGAGGGCAACGAAAGTCTCAAGTTGTTCTCCTAGTAACGTTGTGAGTTTTCCTTACAGTTGCCACTCACCCTCCCGCTCTGCGGCAGGTTTACGGCGAGTTCGCTGTGCGTGAGATGTCAACTATAAAAACTTCAACAACAACAACAACAACATTCCATGCTATTCAGATCTCAGGAATTCTTCTGCAACAGGAAGGAACGGCTAGTATGAAGATAAGTATGAGAGTATGGTAGGAGTAAGGGAATGAGTAGGAGTATTCGTAAGAGGGCGAAGAGTACATACACGTACACACACAATAAATGAGCACATTGTCAGAACAATACAGTAAGACATGGCAAAGGGAACTAATTGGAGGGCGCGGTTCTGGTGCGACTGCGCAAATTGTATCGACAAGGCGGAAGGGGGGTCGATGGCGGCACATCGTCATCCTCTTTGGGAGTGGGCGGCTGTACCGTAACTTCCGGCACTACAGGCGCGTCTGGAGTGTCAGCGTCATCAGCGGCGTCCCAATCAACGTCTGAGCGCTCTAGTTCTTCCAAACCCTCATTCTGCGGCAGCGGCATGTGCAGTTCAACATAGGGTTTCAGGCGATTGCAGTGCACCCACTTAGCTGGCTTGTCGCTGCGCGAGACAGACTGAATGCGTGCATTTGGCCTGTCTAGCTCAACAATGCGGAAGGGACCTATTTGCGCGCAAATTTCTTGGAGCGCCCAACCTCCACAACCGGCGTGCGAAGCCACACTTTGCAGCCTACATAGTACTCTGCCACATGCACCTTCTCGTCGTAGTCGTAGGAAGCCAGCAGGACGCCAGCGGCGTCCCGCAGAGAAGCTCGCTCGCTTCAATCGATCGACCGCAGAAAATCAATCGCTGCACGCCCAGCGTCGCCTGTTGCTGCCTGTCTTCAACGCAGGCTTTGCCTGAACAGTACGGCAATGCACGGTAGCAGAGCCTTGCAAAAGCGAACAGTGCGGCAGTGCGCGGTACAGCACAGAACCTTGCAATGTGCTATTGCAACAGAGCCGAACAGTACGACAATGCTGGCGCAGGCAATTCTAGCCGCTTCAGCGACTATTTTGCTTGCAACAGGACAGATCTTGCAACAGGACAATCGGCCCGCTCTCTAGCATTTGTTTTGCGCGCCGCTTTGTACGGCGCGTTCACGAGGCAGTCAGCGCCATTAGCTTGCAACAGGACAGACTTTCTGCAACAGGATCGTCGCGCGAGGCGACCAGCGCCGTTGGCTCGCAACAGGACAGAGCTTTGCAACAGGACAGATTTTGCAACAGGACAAATCTTGCAACAGTACAGATCTTGCAACGGGAAAATCTGCCCGCTTTCTATCATTTGTTTTGCCCGGCGCTTTGTACGGCGCGTTCGCGAGGCAGTCAGCGCTGTTGGCTTGCAACAGGGCAGACTTTCTGCAAATATTTGTCCGTCCGTCTGAGTACGCTTGCCTTCCTACATAGCACTTCGCAACGCGACGCTTCAGCATGCGCTTGCCTCGCTAGCACTTCGCCACGCAACGCTTCAGCACGCACGCGCCAGGAAGCCAGCAGGACGCCAGCGGCGTCCCGCAGAGAAGCTCGCTCGCTTCAATCGATCGACCGCAGAAAATCAATCGCTGCACGCCCAGCGTCGCCTGTTGCTGCCTGTCTTCAACGCAGGCTTTGCCTGAACAGTACGGCAATGCACGGTAGCAGAGCCTTGCAAAAGCGAACAGTGCGGCAGTGCGCGGTACAGCACAGAACCTTGCAATGTGCTATTGCAACAGAGCCGAACAGTAGGACAATGCTGGCGCAGGCAATTCTAGCCGCTTCAGCGACTATTTTGCTTGCAACAGGACAGATCTTGCAACAGGACAATCGGCCCGCTCTCTAGCATTTGTTTTGCGCGCCGCTTTGTACGGCGCGTTCGCGAGGCAGTCAGCGCCATTAGCTTGCAACAGGACAGACTTTCTGCAACAGGATCGTCGCGCGAGGCGACCAGCGCCGTTGGCTCGCAACAGGACAGAGCTTTGCAACAGGACAGATTTTGCAACAGGACAAATCTTGCAACAGTACAGATCTTGCAACGGGAAAATCTGCCCGCTTTCGGGTATCATTTGTTTTGCCCGGCGCTTTGTACGGCGCGTTCGCGAGGCAGTCAGCGCTGTTGGCTTGCAACAGGACAAATGTTGCAACAGGACAGGACAGATCTTGCAACAGGACAGATCTTACAACAGGACAGATTTTGCAACAGGACAAATTTTGCAACAGGACAAATCTTGCAACAGGATGGTCGCGCGAGGCGACCAGCACCATTGGCTCGCATTCCCAAGCAATTCAAACAGCTTGAATTTCAAAACTTCTTTGCACGGATGTATCGAGCATAGGCTGCCAAGTATTTAGCAAATAGTTTCAGCAAATATAATTAACGAAATTTAGGATATTTTTAAGGATTTTGTTAAAATCCACAAATTTCAACAATTTCAAACAGCCTAAATTTCAAAATTTCTTTTCACGGATGTGCCGAGCATAGTCCGCCAAGTATTTATCAAATAGTTTCAGATTTTATAATTAACGAAATTAGGGATATTTTCAAGATTTTTGTTAAAATTCCCAAATTTTAACAAATTTAAACAGCTTAAATTTCAAAACTTCTTTGCACTGATGTATCGAGCATAGGCTGCCAAGTATTTAGAAAATAGTTTCAGCGAATATAATTAACGAAATTTAGGATATTTTTAAGGATTTTGTTGAAATCCACAAATTTCGACAATTTCAAACAGCCTAAATTTCAAAATTTCTTTTCACGGATGTGCCGAGCATAGTCTGCCAAGTATTTATCAAATAGTTTCAGGTTTTATAATTAACGAAATTAGGGATATTTTCAAGATTTTTGTTAAAATTCCCAAATTTTAACAAATTTAAACAGCTTAAATTTCAAAACTTCTTTGCACTGATGTATCGAGCATAGGCTGCCAAGTATTTAGAAAATAGTTTTAGCGAATATAATTAACGAAATTTAGGATATTTTTAAGGATTTTGTTGAAATCCACAAATTTCGACAATTTCAAACAGCCTAAATTTCAAAATTTCTTTTCACGGATGTGCCGAGCATAGTCTGCCAAGTATTTATCAAATAGTTTCAGATTTTATAATTAACGAAATTAGGGATATTTTCAAGATTTTTGTTAAAATTCCCAAATTTTGACAAATTTAAACAGCTTAAAAATTTCTAAACTTCGTTGCACGGATGTATCGAGCATAGACTGCCAAGTATTTAGCAACCCGTTCTAGATTTTATAATTAATGAAGTTTGAAATATTTTCACGGTTTTTGTCAAAATTCCCAAATTACGACAATTTCAAGCAGCTTAAATTTCACAATGTCTTTGCGTTGATGCATTGGGCATAGTCTGTCAAGTATTTAGCAAATAGTTTCTGATTTTTGTTGGTTATTTTTCGGTTTTATTAACCCACGCGCACTTGCGAGACGACAACAATGGGAGGACGCCGATTCAAAACTTAAAAGAGACGCGGTCTTTAGGGCTGTACATGTAGTGCCCGGCGGAAATGGACATTGTCCACGCGAGACGAGTACTGTAGGCGCGCGCTACGGGAAGACCTTAGTGGCCACACTACAAAGTTGTTGCCTTGGCAACCGCGTTCCTACTACATATTATGTACCAACTGTACTACGTACAATTGTACCAAGTATTTATCAATATGCATGATACCGTACCCACAGTGCAGAATTTCAGTTCCAGGACTCCATAGGAAGTTAGGGGTGTTCTACGTCGAATCTGGGGTATTTTGGGATGTACATACATACATAGATCACGAATTCAGCATTGCTTTTGCGATTGGGAGTGTTAGGATGCCACAACAGCAGAGACAGAAATGTTCAAAATTTGACAGAAATGTTTAAAATTTCGTAAATTGCCAAAATTTCTGTTGATTGATGAATGCGAACGTAGAATAGAAAGGGCGTACGCCAAGAGGAATTCCTGATAAAGAACGACCGCACCCAAACTTTTGATAAGTGTTTTGTTGGATGCGACGTTTTCACACCGGTAGGAAACACCAGACAAACGGCGTCGTATCATGCCGATAACATATAGCGAACGCGGCGATACCACTGAGCTTTAGATCAGCTGTACAGATAAGCGTATCGTGGGGGATAGCTGCACTTGGGATTAAGGTACACGTTCTCAAGACACTTTCTCCAGATGCGGCTAACGATGTGTACAAAGTTCACTATACTGTTCACCAAAATTTGACGGACACAAGGTATAAGGTTGAACTTTTTTCGCCGCCCCCCAGGGCGGCGAGTATATATACGGACGCTCTTGTCTGTTCGTTTGTGTGTGTGTGTGTGTCTGTCAGTCTGTCCGTTCGGAAAAACTAGACATGACGGTTAGTGCCATCCAATGGAGTCGAATGCGCTGAGTAACGTGTCGATGTCCGTTTCTGTTGCTAATGTCGCTATTTCGAGATATTTACAATTAAAATATGAAAATGCCAAAAATGACACTTTTGTTTACAAGTCGTATCGAGAAAGTTTTTGCTGAAATGGAAAGGGCATAAGACGCGATGAATTTGCGACATAGTTTCGGATTTTTGAATTCACGAAATTAGGGATATTTTCAAGGTTTTTGTCAAAATTCCCAAGCAATTCAAACAGCTTGAATTTCAAAACTTCTTTGCACGGATGTATCGAGCATAGGCTGCCAAGTATTTAGCAAATAGTTTCAGCAAATATAATTAACGAAATTTAGGATATTTTTAAGGATTTTGTTAAAATCCACAAATTTCAACAATTTCAAACAGCCTAAATTTCAAAATTTCTTTTCACGGATGTGCCGAGCATAGTCTGCCAAGTATTTATCAAATAGTTTCAGATTTTATAATTAACGAAATTAGGGATATTTTCAAGATTTTTGTTAAAATTCCCAAATTTTAACAAATTTAAACAGCTTAAATTTCAAAACTTCTTTGCACTGATGTATCGAGCATAGGCTGCCAAGTATTTAGAAAATAGTTTTAGCGAATATAATTAACGAAATTTAGGATATTTTTAAGGATTTTGTTGAAATCCACAAATTTCGACAATTTCAAACAGCCTAAATTTCAAAATTTCTTTTCACGGATGTGCCGAGCATAGTCTGCCAAGTATTTATCAAATAGTTTCAGATTTTATAATTAACGAAATTAGGGATATTTTCAAGATTTTTGTTTAAATTCCCAAATTTTGACAAATTTAAACAGCTTAAAAATTTCAAAACTTCGTTGCACGGATGTATCGAGCATAGACTGCCAAGTATTTAGCAACCCGTTCTAGATTTTATAATTAATGAAGTTTGAAATATTTTCACGGTTTTTGTCAAAATTCCCAAATTACGACAATTTCAAGCAGCTTAAATTTCACAATGTCTTTGCGTTGATGCATTGGGCATAGTCTGTCAAGTATTTAGCAAATAGTTTCTGATTTTTGTTGGTTATTTTTCGGTTTTATTAACCCACGCGCACTTGCGAGACGACAACAATGGGAGGACGCCGATTCAAAACTTAAAAGAGACGCGGTCTTTAGGGCTGTACATGTAGTGCCCGGCGGAAATGGACATTGTCCACGCGAGACGAGTACTGTAGGCGCGCGCTACGGGAAGACCTTAGTGGCCACACTACAAAGTTGTTGCCTTGGCAACCGCGTTCCTACTACATATTATGTACCAACTGTACTACGTACAATTGTACCAAGTATTTATCAATATGCATGATACCGTACCCACAGTGCAGAATTTCAGTTCCAGGACTCCATAGGAAGTTAGGGGTGTTCTACGTCGAATCTGGGGTATTTTGGGATGTACATACATACATAGATCACGAATTCAGCATTGCTTTTGCGATTGGGAGTGTTAGGATGCCACAACAGCAGAGAAGTCACCGTGCGTAGGATTTCAAATTTGTGGAGTATACTGCGTCCCCCGGACGACTTGCCTGGTTGCAACTACTTAATTTGACAGAAATGTTCAAAATTTGACAGAAATGTTTAAAATTTCGTAAATTGCCAAAATTTCTGTTGATTGATGAATGCGAACGTAGAATAGAAAGGGCGTACGCCAAGAGGAATTCCTGATAAAGAACGACCGCACCCAAACTTTTGATACCTGTTTTGTTGGATGCGACGTTTTCACACCGGTAGGAAACACCAGACAAACGGCGTCGTATCATGCCGATAACATATAGCGAACGCGGCGATACCACTGAGCTTTAGATCAGCTGTACAGATAAGCGTATCGTGGGGGATAGCTGCACTTGGGATTAAGGTACACGTTCTCAAGACACTTTCTCCAGATGCGGCTAACGATGTGTACAAAGTTCACTATACTGTTCACCAAAATTTGACGGACACAAGGTATAAGGTTGAACTTTTTTCGCCGCCCCCCAGGGCGGCGAGTATATATGTCACACCCAAAATGCGCAACCACCCAGAAGGCGCCATATGGCGCCTTCTGGGTGGTGGCCACCCAAACTGCGCAATATGGCGCCTTCTGGGTGGCCGCTACCCAGACTACGCAATAGTCGCCGGCCTCTTGTGTCTTTGCATTAAACAGAGACAAGACAGAGTATATTCCTTTCAGTTCAGGCTATGCTTAGGCTCGCCCTGAGCCCACCGTTCACAAGAGTCAGTCGGCGTCGCAGTCTGGCGGGTCGAAGCTTAGGCTTAACGCGAACGGTGACCGACTTCAGGGCGCGCGGAGCGCGCCCTGAAGTTGGTGGTCGCGCTAAGCCTCAGTTTTCGACCCGCCAGGCGCGACGCCGACCGAGTTTTAGTGCAAACTGTAAGCGGGGTGAACACTCCTCCATTTACTTCACCTCCTGCTCAGGCCGGCTGTGCCCCCTCCCTGCTATAGCGCTTCTGGCAGCTTTCACTCATGCGAATTGCGCATTCTGGGTGATCGCCACCCAAAACACGCCATATGGTGGATTCTGGGTAACGACCACCCAGAATGCGCCATATTGCGCGTTCTGGGTGGATTGCGGAAAGTGGGTGTAACATATACAAGTCTCAAAGTGCCACCTTTCGTCCACCACCAAACTAACAAGCTGTGTGTGTAAAAAGTTCAACCTGTACTTTGTGTCTGTCAAATCTTGGTGAACAGTGTGGGAGTGGACAACTTTGTTCACATCATTACGCGTATCTGAAGAAACTGTCTTGAGAACGTGTACCATACACCAAGTGCAGCTATCCCCACGACACGCTGTCTGTTCAACTGATCTAAAGCTCAGTGATATCGCCGCATTCGCTATATGATATCGGAATGATACGACGCCGTTCATCTGAAGTTCGGAACTATTTGTAAACTTTAAATGCGTATCCAACAAAAAAAAACTTGCCAACTATTGCACTGCTGTCGTTCTTTGTCAGAAATTCCTTTTGGCGTACAACTTTTCCATTCACATTCAGCTATAAGCAAAAGTGTAGGCAACCTGTGGAATTGCAAACATTTCTATCAAATATAACGCACGCAAAAATTTCCTTTTGTTTTGCTAATTATCCGTAGTCTATGCGCTTGCCATTTCACAAGAAATTTAGCTGCTATTCCATCAGACGAAAATGTCGATTTTGACACGTTTTTAATTTTAATACCAAATATCTCGAAATTTCAATTTTTGAAAATTGTAGAACTATGTCACAAATTCTAATTGGCACACGACCTTTCCATTTCTGCATTCACATTCGTCAATAAATGACGTTTTAATTTTGTCAATATATGGAATTTTGACAAATAATCTCGTATTTCCAACAAATTCCACATTTGCAAAAAAATTCTTTTGTGGTACAAATTATCCGCGGTCTATGCTCTTTCCATTCCAGATAAAATTTTGCCGCTACCTCATCAGGCGAAATAGTCGATTTTCGACATTTTTTCGCCCGCCCTCAGGCGGGCGACACCCTACGAGAGCTCGGCGTGCGTGCGTGCGTGCGTGCGTCCGTGCGTCTGTGCGTCCGTCACGCTCTCAGATCTCGGCGTTGGAAAGTCGTAGAGAGACGATCTCGGGTTCTACGGATAGGTCTCGACCCACTGGTAATGTGCCTCGAGAAATCGACATTCAAAAGTTTGAATTGCGCGCGCTACAGTAACCCGAAGGTCTAAACGCAAAACGGCTCTAGCTCGCTCGTCTTACGTCGTAGAACGGCAATCGACACGTCAGGTGAAAGCTTTCGACGTGCTCTTTCATGCGGCTGTAAAAGTTTTTTCAATTACGCAAACACGCACTGCGGAAAACGCCATTCTCGTTATTTCGACGCTAAAATCGCTCTAACTCGCTCAAGTTGCGTCATAGAGAGACGATCTCGAGCTTTTTAGATAGCTCTCGACTCACTGATCATTTGTTCTCCCATCGGTCGAAACTCAAAAATTTGAATGACGCGAGTTACACTAACCCGAAGGTTCAAATACGCAAACCGGCTCTAACTCGCTCGTCTTGCGGCGTAGAGCGGCAATCGGCACGTGAGGCGAAAGCTCTCGACGTGTTCTTTCAGGCCTCTACAAAAGTTTGTTCAACTACGCAAACACGCACCGCGGAAAACGCCATTCTCGGGATTTTGACGCTAAGATCGCTCTTTGCTACATAGACAGAAGTGCGACACGGTTTGATTGCTCGTAGCGCGCTCTTTTGTGCTCTGTCAATTGCTCGCCAAAACTTTTGCAAATTTTTGTCACTTTTTTAAAAGCGCTGCTTGAAAGAAGGATGTTCTTGCTCTAAAAGCCAAATCGCGGGCGAAATCAATATTGCTATGCAATACCCTCTTGCGAAGCGGGGGCTCATGAAGCGGAGCATGCGGGCGATGAACTCTCGCACTCTCTGCAGAAAGAACGCAACTCTTTGCAATGTCAGTCAGAATACAAACTCAACTTTTTAATACCGGAGCTTGTTTGTATTTTAATTGTGGATATCTCGAAATTGTAATTTCCTACACCTGTAAAACTATGTCACAAATTCTCACTGCCACTAGACCTTTACATTCCTGCATTTATATTTGTCAATAAATGACGTTCTATTTTTGTCATTTTATGAAATTTTGACAGAAAATTGCGTATTTCTACCAAATTCCACATTTCCAAAAAATTTCTTTTGTGTTACAAATTATCCGCTGTCTATGCTCTTTTCATTTCTGTAGAAATTTCGCCGCTAGCTCGTCAGGCGAAAAAGTCGATTTTCGACATTTTCATATTTTAATTGTAAATATCTCGAAAATGCGAAATTAGCAACAGGAACGGACATCGGATCCGCACTCAGCGACACCGACTCTACTTGACCACACACATACCTTACTTCGATGCGCGGACGGACAGACAGACAGACAGACGGACACACACACACACACATTGTCATCCGTATATATACACCTCGCCGCGCTGAGGCGCGGCGAAAAAACAAATTTACCAAAACGACATCGAAATTACTCAGATTACAATTAGAAGTGCCACTGTGACGCAGAAAAGCTACCTGGCGGCTGGCTGGCGCGACGCGGTCGCCATTGTCATTGGTGGCAGGTTCACTGGCTGGGGCCTATGTGCCACCACCGGTCTGCCCCTGCCAATGCCTTGGGACGCTGAAGCCCCTGCCATGCCATTGGGATCAGTTGTGCTGAAGTGAAACAATACAATCTTCGGAATGCAGCCGTGAAGCAGCTTGGATCTGCTATTGATGGGAAGCGAACGAAACCAACCACCCCGTATATACAAGTCTCAAAGTGTCACCTTTCGTCCACCACCAAACTACAAACAAATTTACCAAAACGACATTGAAATTACTCAGATTACAATTACGTAGAAGTGCCACTGTGACGCAGAAAAGCTACCTGGCGGCTGGCCGGCGCGACGCGGTCGCCATTGTCATTGGTGGCAGGTTCACTGGCTGGGGCCTATGTGCCACCACCGGTCTGCCCCTGCCTCTGCCAATGCCTTGGGACGCTGAAGCCCCTGCCATGCCATTGGAATCCACGGGGTGGCTGGGGCCATTGGCCACTGGAGGACACTTGGCGCCACTGGCAGCAGTCGCCATGGCCATGCCACTGAAGCCACTGGCAGCAGCTGCCATGCTGCCGCTGCCACTATGACCACTGGTGGCAGCTGCCATGGCCTGCCCACGTCGCGCCGGCGGCGGCAAAGTGACAAACTCCTCCTGTTCATCATCGTCGTCGTCGCCGAAACTGATGGCGCCCCCTTGGAACTGGGAAGCCGCATGCTGAGAAGACAGAAGCTCGGCCAATCGCGGGTCGATCTCGCTGGGAATGTGCTCGGGGGTGGGATCGTAGTCGTAAATCGAGCCCATTCGGTCGAACAGGTAGTAGCTGAAAAGGGCGAACTACGAAAGTGTGCGTCGAGACAATTTTGCGGCCGTTATTCTAAATGTTGTGCCATAAATCAGGCCCAGATTTGGAAGTGGCACTCTACAGGGTGTTCTTGACCGACTACAAAAATTTCGACCAGTTTGACGGAATGAACCGAAAGGAAATTGACGTTATGCGCGAGTGAACAGTCGTCGCACCCGATTTCCGTCGTGAATTGCGCAAAATGGTGTTATTCATATTTCGTTGCACCAAACGCTTTCAAATCTTTGCAGTTGGTCAAGAACACCCTGTAGTGTGTCACGTCCGAACAGGGACCTAATTTACAGCATGGAGACGACACTTTTCACAATTCACTTTTCACATTGCTTGGCAATTGCGGGCACAGCGGCGTACTCTCTATGGAAATCGCACAGCGTCCCGTCGTAGTGGTCGTAGGCCATGTACTCGGTGGGCAGGCAGTTTTGGGAAATTTCCTCTTTTTCGTCCGCGTCGGGAGGGTAATTTTCCCAGGTGGACAGACACTCGATCAGGTCTTCGAAACAGGCCAAAGTGCCGGCAGAACCGCCCAAGCCGCCTTTTGCCGCGTCTGAAAGGAGCAGAGACGTTCAGTAGTTTCTTTCGGATTCTTTGTTTTGAAAAAAGCTTCTTTCAAGAAAGGTTGGCCGGATTTTTCAACGGAAAAAGTCTTTTCCTTTGGGTTGCGGGTAGAAGTTATCATGTTAAAGTCTGTTCAAAATAAATGCGAGCTGGAGTGGAGGTTTTCTGGCCCGCTACGCGACCTGTTTCAAGAAAGGCGCTATTATGTGGTATCAATCGATAGAGGATGCGAAGCGGGTTAGGGCCCTAGGTATTTTTCGGTAATCACGCAACACGCACAAAAATTGGCGCTCAGTGAAAAAATCGACTTTTTTATGGCGCAAGCGATTTTTTCGTTCCAACGGCAAATTGTAGAGCAATATGTCTTTACTGTGTCCACAAAGTTTGGTGACTCTATCGCCACGCAACAAAAAGTTACAGCCATTCTCCCAAACCCTATTTTTTGAAATCCTTAAGAAAAATAAAAAATCACCGCAAAAGATTGCCATAACTCTATAACTTTTTAAGGCTTTGATCAATATGGCCCAAATTTGTGTGGTTGGTGACAGACATATAGCACTATGTTTGCACCAAACAGGAGCACTGCTTCATCTGCATTTCTAAAGCAGCAGCCAGTCAAATAAGCTACTCTGATAGGTCGAAATTGGGAAGAATGAAGCCAGAATGAAGAGTTGTAACTTTTGCGGCCGTAACTTCTTGTTTAGTAAAGCGCACCCAGCTACATATCGTTCAACTCGTCTCAGTTTACTCTACAATTTTGTCAGTTAGCACTTTTTGGTTAGTTTTTTGTTAGCAGTTTTCTGCTTCTTTTTGGAGATAATCGCAAATTATGGTGAGAAGCTTAACCAGAGAATATCTCAATACAGAGGCAAAATTCGAAAATCATGAACATAAACAAAAGTGTGCTAATATAATGGGCGCATCAAATGAAAAAGGCCAACGTCATTCAACTTTGTCCAGCCAACAGCTACGGACAAATAATGAAAGGGTGGCGATTTAAACCACTGGCAGTGACAAAAAATCTCGAAAACCCAACTTCGTTTCTCGGTAAGTCAGGCATGTAACGGGGCTCACGAAACTGGCTACACAACTAGAAGGTGCAAATACCTAAACAACGCGCTATCAAGTGGCTCTCTCAACTATCCAGTTCACACCTATGTAGTTCGCACCAAGTTCAAAATTTGCGCCGCAGGGCATTTGGAAGGATGCTGTACTCGTAATGCGAGGTTGGCACGGTCGTCATCAGGTGTACGGTAGGCACTATATGTCTACCATCAACCCTGTAGATTTGAGAACGATCGGCCCAGTAAGTAAGCACACACTGGGCGTTATAAAACGTCCGTTCTAAAACGTCAAGGTTTATACTGCATTGTACATACGGAATACTGTGTATACATATATGTATGTACCCGGCTCACGACAAATATGTAAACAAGACGATGATTCGGTCGAAAGGTTTATTGAAGAGGTGCTTACTGGCACTGGCCGCTTGTCACGTTGATAACTGTGGGATTAGACTACACAGCGACAGCAGTCGAGGCCAACGCTTGTCGGCATATGTAACAAGAGCAAGCTGTTCGACTCTACAAGCAATGGCGACGAATAACCAGAAACAAGCGCTGAAAAAGCGCGCAGTCACGTCGAATTTGGACAGGGTAAGTAAGGCGCGCCTACAGATGAAACGAGTGTTTTGGTGTCAGCTCAGGGTGTCGCGGGCCGACAAACGTCGCACTCGTGGCAAAGAGTCAGGCTGGTCTGTCGTGAGCTGTGCCAACAAGCTGTGTGTGTAAAAAATTGAACCTATACTTTGTGTCTGTCAAATTTTGGTGAACAGTATAGTGAACTTTGACACATCGTTACCCGCATCTAGAGAAGGTATCTTGAGACCGTGTACCCTCATACCAAGTGCAGCTATCCCCACGATACGGTTGTCTGTACAGCTGATCTAAAGCTCAGTGATATCGCCGCGTTCGCTATATGATATCGGCATGATACGGCGCCGTTTATCTGATGTTTCCTACCTGCGTGAAAACCTCACATCCAACAAAAAACTTGCCAAAAATTTGGTGCTCTTTTCATACTACCTTTCTATTCTACGTTCACATTCATCAATAAACAAAGTTTTGGCAATTTATGAAATGTCGACATTTCTGTCAAATTTTGAACACTTTTATCAAATTCAACATTTGCAAAAATTTTCATCTGTGCTACAAATTATCCGCGGTCTATGCCCTTGCCATATTTAAAGAAATTTCGCCGCTAACTCATCAAACGAAAAAGCCAAGTATGAAATAAAAGATAGCAGTAAACTCTACGGATGTTTTTTTTATTTTTCTTATTTTTCTTTCCCCTCTTTTTCCGACAGAAGGGCCATTTTACATACTGTAGCAGTAGACAGAGCTTCATACAAGCTACATTACCACACTTACAGTCTCCTGCACTATGACTTTCTTCAACCAACATTTCACACCAATCGATCTAGTCCTCGTAATAGTCGTTGTTCCATCAGTCATCATCTATCTAATGGTTCTCTACCTCATTTTCAAAAAACGAAACGTCCACCCATTCTACCAGTCGAGCTTTTTCAACTGAGCTTCTTTCTCGGGATTGTGGATTGTGCCAAGCTGATCAAAGAGTATCCAACTTACAAAGTGCTTCAGTGGGGCTGGTGGGGGAGCTCCTTCTTTCTGGGTGTGTGGGAAAGACAGGGGGACTGGCTGGCCAGATTGCTGAGAGGGAGTGGGTACTATCTGGGAAATTGCCAGTTCATGACAGTGACAATCATCGCTGCTAATCGCTACTGCGCGGTGGCTTTCCCCAAGAGGATTGATGAGGTAAGTGTTCAGATGCTGTAGGTTGCAACAACTGTAGACGACAGAGCACATTCAACCAACCTTCTGATGTTTCAGCTGTTTGGAGGCAGGAATGTTCTGCTCATTGTCTCTGGGATACTTGTCATTTCCACCATTCCCGGAGGAATGGCAGCGTCCTACTCCTACGTTTATGTCTACAATGAGACAACTGGCTTCTTGTATGCTGGCCCAGCAGATCTTGGAGATGAGGTTCACTGTTCATTGCAAGTGCCTCCCAACTACTGACACACATTCCTGCAATGACTAATGTATGTCTGTCAAAGCGATCCATTTTGCGTTCAGATGATTCAGTTTCGGCTGACAGCGGCCAGTTACATCGCAATGGCATGCATATCTGGGTCACTTTACGTTCTGGCCTTTGCTTCGCTTATCAAATCTACAAGGGGCCTGCAGCGCAGTCCAAATCAACGCTTGCCAAAGAGCGAACTGAAATTGCTCTTTTGTGGATTCTCCACGTTTGTGATCCAGTGGCTGATTGGGTGTATCTTTTTGGATTTCCTTATACCACTGGAGATGACCCTCTTTCTATGGTCTGTTTCTTTCTTCACTTGCCTTGCCCGAGTTGAATTGAAAGCAAGCCGTAATGCCACCTCTAAGATTTGTAATAAACTGGCCATGTATCAGCGCTCGCCCTGTTCAGGAATATTTTCACCGATGTCTTTGGCTGGATGAATCCATACATGATTCTTCTTTTGTCGACCAAAGCCAGAGAAGCATTTGTGGAGTTGTATTTCAACAAGAAGCCACCAAGTGCAGTAACCTCTGCTTGGCAGAGCGGCAAGAAAAGCGTGAAGGCAAGTCGTACCACCAAGAAGTGAAGCACACATTGGTGTACTGTATGGTACTAGTCGGTTCTTTTCTTTGACATATGTAATGCTTCATGCCAATTTAGTCTACTGTAGTTGTTGTCTGTTGGATAAATGGCCCATACGTCCGAGCTAGTTGACCACGTCTCAGTTATCACGTTCCTGTCAGTCAGTGATGAAGTCAGTTTCTGTCAGTCGGCGAAGATCTCCTTGCGAAGGTATGTGATCACACGTCACAAAGTTACTGCAGATGCGACAGAAATAGGCTTCCATTCCTTAGTCACAAGGGTCGCCTCACTAAAGAGTGTCAGAGACGCCAAACCAATATTATAGTTTCACTGAAGCTCCGTGCATTCAGTAGCAACCCAGTATCAATGAAGTCGATCCACATGTCGATGATTCCATACGCTCCAACGGCGCAGTCTTTTTCATTCCGTTCCGCTCTGTACTACTGTACTGTATCGTAGTTTTCACAAGCGTGGTTTGTCGGACTTCACAATTTCCTATTGTTGGTTGTCAGCGCCTTTCAGACTTTGGTGCACTTTGTGCTGTTCGTTCTTGTCTGTTAGTCTGTCTGTTTTGCTGGCAGTCAGTCTGTGTCATTGTGCTTGTACATAACAAAGAAAGTACAGGATTCAACGATGCCGAAGCAGCATAGCCCTCATGATGAAGAGGAAGACAAAGTTTGGAAGCGGATTCTGGAATTCGGCTAGATTTCGTTTGTGTTGCCTGTGATGCACATTGCAGGGTGCGAGTTTCTCAATGGTCGATTGAAGAAGCTGATGAAAGAATTCCCTATGGTAAGGCTAGCACAGTCACGTCCTCTCCGCCCCTAGATTGGCAGCACCTAGTCTGGGCATCACAGCTATGTACCTGGGACCTCAATTAAGCTACATTGTATGTAACTACGAGGTCTGTAGGTCTCCATCTCAGGGGCCTTTCAGAACTCGCTCGGGACAGTGTTAAGGGTGATACTTCGAGTTGATTGGCAGGCAGGTGGTAGAGACTTTTGCGTAGGCTGACTGACAGCCTCCTTGGGAAGTGACTCCTTGGGGCTAATTCTGAATGAGTCCACACCAAATTACTGAACGAGTCCACACCAAATTACTGAATGAGTCCACACCAAATTACTGAATGAGTCCACACCCTCTTTTCCGGCCGGATGTCAGCGGAAGTTACTGAATGAGTCCACACCCTCTTTTCCGGCCGGATGTCAGCGGAAGTTACTGAATGAGTCCACACCAAATTACTGAACGAGTCCACACCAAATTACTGAATGAGTCCACACCCCCCCCCCCCTTCCCGCCCGACTTCAGCAGAAATTACTGAATGACTCTGCCACAGGCGATGGCCGTCTTCAGGCGATTGCCGTCTAGGCGGCAATCGCATGAAGCGTCAGACGCCGTTCTTCCTTTTCTGAATTAGTTTCGTACACAGTGTATTCCTTCCAAATCAGGCTATGCTTAGGCTCGCCCTGCGCCCACTTAGCCGCCGGCTCAGGCCTACGATCTCCTCCTAGTATGCTTAACCGCCGGCTCAGGCCTACGATCTCCTCCTAGTATGCTTAACCGCCGGCTCAGGTCTACGATCTCCTCCTACATAGTATGCTTAACCGCCGGCTCAGGCCTACGATCTCCTCCTAGTATGCTTAGCCGCTGGCTCAGGCCTACGATCTCCTCCTAGTATGCTTAACCGACGGCTCAGGCCTACGATCTCCTCCTAGTATGCTTAACCGCCGGCTCAGGCCTACGATCTCCTCCTAGTATGCTTAACCGCCGGCACAGGCCTACGATCTCCTCCTAGTATGCTTAACCGCCGGCTCAGGCCTACGATCTCCTCCTAGTATGCTTAACCGCCGGCTCAGGCCTACGATCTCCTCCTAGTATGCTTAACCGCCGGCTCAGGCCTACGATCTCCTCCTAGTATGCTTAAGGGGATAAATATTTGCAGCTTTTAAATGGCACGTCCAGCTTTTAATTGGCATCTTGCGCTTTTAATTTCTGGCGGCCGCGAAACGCAGCGATGCGCTTTTAATTTGGCCGGAAGCGCTTTTAAAATGGCAGAATGCGCTTTTAAATGGCAACTGGCGCTTTTAATTCCGTGGAAGCTGCGGAGCCGTGCCGCTGGTCAACCAAAAGGCAGACGGTGGGGATAAAAGCGAGCGCACTGAATGAATAACTTTCTCGTTGCATTCTGTGTGCATTCACGTAACTTGGATGTCCAACATTCGCATTGCTTGATTGAACACATTGCTATCCCTTGACAACGTATATTCGTTTGAATTCAGGCTATGCTTAGGCTCGCCCTGCGCCCACAGTCCACAAGAGTCAGTCGGCGTCGCAGTCTGGCGGGTCGAAGCTTAGGCTTAACGCGACCGGTGACCGACTTCAGGGCGCGCGGAGCGCGCCCTGAAGTTGGTGGTCGCGCTAAGCCTCAGTTTTCGACCCGCCAGGCGCGACGTCGACCGAGTTTTAGTGCAAACTGTAAGCGGAATAAACACTCCTCCATATAATTCACCTCCTGCTTAGGCCGGCTGAGCCCCTTCCCTGCTTTGCCCTGTCGCGCAAACAGCGATGCATGACCATTGCTGCGTGCCATGAATACGCTCCTCCACCGCGTCAAGTACAGTGGAATACTGCCGGAGGAATTAAAAGCGCCTCCTGCCATTTTAAAAGCGCCTCCTGCCATTTTAAAAGCGCCTCCTGCCATTTCCGAAGAGCGGCAAGCAAAAGCTGTCGTGGCAAATTAAAAGCGCTAGTTGCCATTTAAAAGCGCTTCGTGACTTTATTAAAAGCGCAAAGCGATTTATTAAAAGCGCCCAAAATCCCCACCCTATGCTTAACCGCCGGCTCAGGCCTACGATCTCCTCCTTGTATGCTTAGCCGCCTGCTCAGGCTTACGATCTCCTCCTTCCTTGTATGCTTAGCCGCCTGCTCAGGCTTACGATTTACGCGTTCGATAGTGGTGTGGACTTGTTCAGTAATTTGGTGTGGACTCGTTCAGTAATTTGGTGTGTACTCGTTCAGTAATTTGGTGTGTACTCGTTCAGTAATTTGGTGTGGACTCGTTCAGTAATTTGGTGTGGACTCGTTCAGCAATTTGGTGTGGACTCGTTCAGTAATTTGGTGTGGACTCGTTCAGTAATTTGGTGTGGACTCGTTCAGTAATTTGGTGTGGACTCGTTCAGTAATTTGGTGTGGACTCGTTCAGAACCCACCACTCCTTGGAAACGAGCAGCTTCTTTGTCTTGAGGAGAAGCACAGGTTGATCAATGACTTTCTGACATGAGGGTCTCTCATGGTGCCATTGGGGAGCAGTGCTGAAGAGCTTCATTGACAGAACCGAAACAGCCTTTCAGATATCAATTCTGTCTCACCATGGCTCTTTTTACCCATCTCTTCACTCCGATCCATCTGGTCCTTTTAGTGTTTGTTGTCCCATCGGTGATCATCTATTTGATGGTCCTCTTCCTCATCTTCAAGAAAAGAAACGACCATCCGTTCCACCAGTCGAGCTTTTTCCAACTGAGCTTCTTTCTCGGGATCGTCGACTGTGTCAAGCTCATCAAAGAGTACCCCACCTACAAGACTGTGCAGTGGGGCTGGTGGGGCAGTTCCTTCTTTCGGGATGTGTGGGAAAGACAGGGGGACTGGCTGGCCAGATTGCTGAGGGGAAGTGGGTATTTTCTGGGCAATTGTCAGTTTATGACAGTGACCGCCATCGCTGTTAACCGCTACGTTGCCGTCGCCTTTCCCAAAAGGGTGGACGAGGTAGGCTGCAGAGTGCAAAGTCATACAGTCCCCATTTGCGAGAAAGATTGACGTGTTTCAGTTCTTTTGCGGCAAGAATGTACTGCGCGTCATCGCTGGGATTCTAGCCGTTTCCAGCATCCCGGGAGGATTCGCAGTGTCCTATCCCTATGTTTATTACTACAATGAGACGACTGGTCACCTGTGGGCCGGGCCAGCGGATCCTAGAAATTTGGTTCTGATGTCGCCCTTGCAAGAGCAAGACTGTTGTACACAGATCCCTAAAACTGTGACTATGTATCTTCCTTGCATTCAGATGCTGCAATCTCGGCTGACGGCGGCCAGTTACATTGCATTGGCCTGCACATCAGCCATATTTTACACCCTGGCCTTTGCCTCGCTTATCAAGTCCAAGTGGGGCCTGAAGCACAGTCCAGACCAGCCAAAGAGAGAGCTGAAGTTGCTCTTTTGTGGATTTTCCACGTTTCTGGTTCAGTGGTCCATTGGGTGTATCTTCGTGGACTTCTTGGTGCCAGTGGAGATGACCATCTTTCTGTGGTCTGTTTGTTTTCACCGTCCACGTGCAGCATGCTTAAAATATTTCTCAGCCTCGGATTGGAATATCGGCATGAAATACAAAGCCTCCTCTCTATTCAGGGATATTCTAACCGATATCTTTGGCTGGATGAATCCATACATGATCCTGTTGTTGTCGCCCTCGGCTAGAGAGGCATTTGTGGAGTTCTATTTCAAAAAGAAGACACCAAGTGCGCCACCTACGGCTTGGCAGAGTAGCAGGAAGAGTGTGAAGGCAGTTCAGATGTAGCGAGAGGTGACCACTGATTGATGACGATGAGATGACCACAAAAGGCCAACCGGCCAGGGGGGGCTGTATATGGCCACCTCAGAGGGTGGGGGGGGGGGGGGAGGAAGTAGCGTTCAAATGACAAAAGCTCCGGAGGAGTGCGCGCATTGAAAGAGGCGTCTCTGCGAGAGGCGAGACATCGCCCCAGCCCCCTTCAGAGCCCCCGCTCGCAAGAGGGATTGCATAGCAATATTGATTTCGCCCGCGATTTGCTTTTAGAGCAAGAACATCCCTCTTTCAAGCAACGTTTTTAAAAAAGTGACAAAAACTTGTAAAGGTTTTGGCAAACAATTGACAGAGCACAAAACAGCGCACTACGAGCAATCAAACCGTGCGCACTACTGCATGAGGAAACAGCGATCTTAGTGTTAAAATATCGAGAATGGCGTTTTCTGCGGTGCGTGCTTGCGTTATTAAAAGTTATTGCTGAGAGCTTTTACCTGACGTGCCGATTGCCACTCTACGACGTAAGACGAGCGAGTTAGAGCCGTTTTGCGCTTTTGCAGCTTCAGTTACTGTAACTCGCAAAATATTTGTTGAGAAATGGGGGAAAAAATGATAAGTGAGTGGGGGGTATTAAAAAAGGAGAGTTTTTTAGAAGTTGGGGGGTGTGAGATTTTTGGAAAAAGAAAAAGGGGGTTTTTTGGGGGTGTGTGTGTGAATTAAAAAAATTGCAGGGGATGAAAGAGAAGTGGGAGCTTTCTCTGACGTGTGATTGTGTTCTCGAGTAACAGAGTGAGTTAGAGGGTTTTGTGTTTTGTTTTTCGGTTTTTTATTGGGTGCGATAATTTTTTTATATTTTTTTTTGGGGAGGAATGAGTGGTGAGATATATAAGGAAAGATGTATTCTAGTTTTTCATCGCGGGATCAGAGGTTACGGGCGGGGGGAGGAGGCCCCCCCCCCCCGCGGCTCTCGTATGGTGTCGCCCGCCTGAGGGCGGGCGAAATAAGGTCAACACTCACTAATAAAGACAAACTATAGTGTTGCAATAGAAATGTAGACGTTTATCCGGCGTAGCAAAAACTTTTGACATTTTTGGCGCCATTGGTAAAATCTCTAGGACTTTTCTGGAGGGTGTAGTTTTTTTGGTGGTGGGTGTGGGGTTAAACGCAATGAGGGTGGGGGGAGTTCACCTGGCGCTATGTGGGGTGGGGACTTAGCTTGCACCACCAGCCCCCATGGTTCCCCCACGTTCCAACCGCGCAGTCCTTCTTCATTACATTCCGCTGTGCTACTGTACTGTACCGTAGTTTTCACAAGCGTGGTTTGCCAGACTTCATAATTTTTTATTGTCGGTTGTCAGTGGCCTTTCAGTCTTGTCAGTCGCTGGTCCAGTCCAGTTTGTGCTGTTCGTTCTTGTCGGTTCCCAATCTCAGTTCTTGTGCAGTGTTATTGGCTGTTCAAGTCAACGCTCTTTATTCACATCTCTCATGCCTGCTGTCCTTCCATACTCTGTCTTCTTCGGAGTATCATATTGCATCGCGACTTTAAACAGACTAGTCCTATCATATACCTACGTAGGATAGCGGCCCTGTTCGCCCTCCGTTCTGGTACTTCTTGTTGTTGTTCTAGTATGCTGTGGTCTCTCGTGTCTCTATGGTTCTAGGGCTACTGTAGCTCGCTGCATCGCTTCGCGGCTGCAGTAGTCTAGTCGGCCTTTCTTTGTTATCCGCTGGTTCACTCTTTCTCACCCCACGCTTTCGAAAGGCGATCGATAACCATGCGCGCCACTCTCTTCTTCGTCTCGCTCCTACACACCTACATTACTTGTGTAGGTAATAATACAGTGTGTCGTGGCGAACGTCTGTGGCGAGCGTGTGGTGGTGATGTGGTGATTGAACGCGCCATCGCAGCCTCTCCCCAGCGGCGTTCGCAGCGTGATACGAAGAGATTTCGATCCGTGTACCTGACTGTCCGCTTTCGCTGTGACTTCAACAATGGGGAAGGCCTGGGCGCGGTCAGTTGTGGCGGCTCGCTTCGCCGTTGGCAGATCGAAGGCTCGAGATGGCACAGCAAGGGAAGCACAGCACAGCACACGTTCAGGCGTCTCCTTAGCGTGGGTCGTCAAAGCTGGCCCGCGCGACCACCGATTCCTCGTCTCTTCGAAGTGTGCAGGAGTGAGTGGCAATGGCAAGGCGAGCGCTCCTCCTGTCGGAGTGTGTCAAGCGCCCTCCCTTCCCTCTGTGGAGCAAGTCATCGCGGAGTTTATCCTGCCTCCTCCCGAACCAGCAGGCGGCGAGAGGACCATACTTCCGCACACAACGAGGGTAAGCAATCGAATGTAGCGACAACAATACTGAAACAAGACCTCTTGCGGTGAGGTGACCTAAATATCTATCATTCCACGTGATTTGCGTGATCAGCGCCTCTTTCGCTTCCCATGCTTCAACACGGAAGACAGCACTTGATTCCACAGCGCGTCCGCCCTTGGCTGATAGTAGTCGTGCATCCGGAAGTCGTGGGGCCCTTTCAACGCGAAGTATTGCAGCGGCTTGTATGCTGTTGCAGGCTTCCATTCCTTGGTCACAGGAGTTGGCTCACTAAAGGTTTGCTAGATACAGTATGTCACACCAAATGTTAGACCGAAAGCCCAATCATCGCAGCAACCCAGTGTCCATAAAGTCGATCCACATGCCGATCATTCTATCCACAAACGTCTGATCGTTACTCGAGAGGTCTGGATAGCTGACATTTCCCAGGAGGATGGTACCTTCCATGCCATGAACGGTGGCTGAAAGAAACTCGGTTAAGGTTGAACTTGAAACCCCACATTCTAGTGAAAACCCATGTGTTTCTTTGGACAGTGACACTACAGTGTTATTCCAAAGTACGCGCTTCGGCACACTTACACACAAGAGAATATGCGGGTACTAGGCAACTGTAACACTGTACAATCACAGTGCAACTCGTTCCGTCATCAACCCACATCGAATGAAGTCGGGGATGTCCGGCCTGGAAGAGTGCAGATAGTCGGCAGGATACTCCAAATGGTAGATGTAGACTTCTTCGTTACCATCCAACTCGACCCAGTCTCTCACCTCCTTCTGCACTTTGGAGTGAAGAACACCGTCTCTGGCCTGAAACGTGCTGTGAAGAGCGTTGGCTCGGAGCGTGGCATGGCGTCACTTTACGCGGTGCCACGTAAGCATGTAGTATCAAGAACAGATTCACATCAGACGCGTAAACAGCTGTAGCGGCGGCGTGGCTTCGCTTGCGCAACCCAGCTAGCAAGCACTGTTGTATGCGATCCATTCACACCCGAACTCACCGATACATCTAGAAACCACAGATAGAATGGGTTTGACTCCTCCAGGATCTGTTTGTTGAAGTCTCTGACCAGTTTGACAGCCAAGGGATTCTCGCTGATGCCCGCTTGAAAGACAAATGTGCCAAAAGCTTCTTCGAATTGCTGCTGGTCGAAGATTCCTGCGAAGAAGCAACTTTGAACGTGAACTTGATGACAATGTAGTCACTTTGCAATACCTCCCAAGAACAGCCTTTCAATGCGGCCTCTGAGAACAGGGATATTGGGCCTGGGATGCAGGTCGTCTGGTGGTTCGGGCAGAAAGCCTCCTGGTCCATCTACCACAGGTAAGAAGTCTCTGTAGCCCTGAAAATGGCCAGTGTTTCCACTCTGAATCGCTGAAAATTCCGTAGCAAGTTTGACAAACGTCATGCGAAACGTCAAAGAGTTGATCTGGTGTTGCTTGGGCCAGGCAGTTCTGCAACTTCGTCATTGCTGGCTCGTCTGTATCGATGTGGTCCCACTGTTCACTTGTCAATTTGCATAGAGTTGTCGCCAGTTCTTTGCTGGCAGTTCTGGGTGGAAAGTCGTCGTTTCCATCGCAGATTGGTCCGTAGCCATACCCATCGACCACAAGACTGCCCATCTCGATGATGCGATGAATCAGACCTGGCAAATGTCATCTGGGAATTATCAGAATTAATTCAGATCTTGTATATGGGAATGTGACATGTAGGACAAGTCTTTGCGTATTCTTACCAACTGCGTGTGGAGAGTACGTCAGCAGCATGGCTTGACAATGCCCATAATGCAAACCAGCCACAGTAACTTTGTCAGGGTCCCCTCCAAAGTGGCCGATCTCGTCCTGAATCCATTTCAGAGCCAGTATGATGTCGAACATTTGGTTATTTGCTGGGAACTCTGGTGTCAGAGTGGTGAACTGGCCTGAACATTATTGATATGTCAAGAAAGCTAAGTAATCACTGGAAAAACTCTACATACCCATCACAGCGTCTCTGAATTGTGGGATCACCACGACCAATCCTCTGACAACCAGTGTTTTGACCAATCCTTCAGTGGTGTAGAGTCCATCAAACTTGAAATTCAACCCTCTGGTAAACCACACCATCACTGGGTACTTCTTGCCAGTAGAAGAGGCCTGAATTCTTTCCTAAGTTGACTTCCTGTAGATTACAATAGTCTCACCACAGAAACCTCAGGTGTATAGACACTGAGCTTCAGGCAATCCTCCACACCCACTGGTTTGGTGGGTCTGCCAGGGTGCGGTATGTAGGCGCTAGTGAGACACCACTCTGGTTCCTTCGTGGTGTCAATTGGCTCAGTCCACGCTTCGGCAGGTTGTGATCTCTGCAGATTTGGCATTCAAAGGAGTCAAACCTGCCAACGTAAATTTCATTAGGACTCCACCTGGAATCTCAGTGGCCCTATTGAAGCCTTCCCATAGGGAATTCCAAGAAATACATCAGCAGCCGTGCCATATCCATGTGTATCTGCAGGGTCGAACTCGTAGTGAATGCCATCGACTTCGCCCTTGTTCGTGGCGACTCTTGTGGGTGTTTGAGTTGGCTCAGTGGCAGAGGTTTCTAGTGCTATGGGAAGAAATAATAGGAGGGAAGCTAACAATGGGCGTTTTAGCAGCTCGGTTTCCATGATACTCGGTTCAAGGCTGAGCTACCCTTCCAACTTTTGCATACCTTGTCTACAAAATGCACGTAGTTACAAACGTGAAAGTATTTATGAACACGTCAGTAGACTTTGCTGTGGTGTTCTTATTGCTGTCCATAGATAATGCACGCGATAAGAAGGGGAAGAACAAGGCAACCCTGTTGGGTAGCCTGGGTTGTCTAGCACTCATCACTGCGTTTTGTGCCCGCCCCATGGAACATTGACAGCACAACAACTGTGTGCTGCCTACACGTCACACGAACACTACCCCTGCACTCGCTCCCAGCTAGCAAATGCAGGATCAGCCATGACTGCCACATCAGTGGTTGAGAACAGTGCACATTCGTCAGTGATACTATTGTGGCTGAACTCCTTGCAGTCATCAATGGTGCTGCATCTTGAGCCGCATTCAATCTCGGTATTGATTGCTTCATCAGTTTGTCCAGAAGCGTACTTCGCACCAATTCGTCTCTTCACAAATCTGATAAACTTCATTTCTGAAAGTAGAGAACATTAGTCGTTCCTTAGTGCGCGCCTGAAGTTGGCACCTCTTCTCTTGGAGGAGGACCTCATGCTGGAGGACGAGGATCTGCAGCAGGAGGTCCTCCTCTTCGACCAGGAAGAACGGCTCCTATTGAAAAGTAGACCTTCTTTCAAGCGGTCGCGTAGTCGCTACGCTACGAGTGGCCAATTTCCGTACAAATTTAACACGAGCTTTCCTATTTGTTCAAGTTTCATTAAAATCGATGCACCGGTGCAGAAGTTGATCGAGTTTCCGACCAGTCACTTTAAAACAAGTGATACGTGACACTCCTTGAGTGTCAGATAGGCACTCCGCGTGATTGTTTTAGCAGACGGGGGCACAGAAACTCCAACAAGTGTTGCATTCCCGTTAAATTAGTTTGTTCCCAATTCTTTCAGTGTAGAACTAGGGTATATAGCCCGGGGTGGGCCTAAGCAGATGCCATACACTCAGAAGCCAATGTGGCGCAAGTGACGCGTTCGAGCAGGCTGTACTGACCGCTGACTGTCTATAGCCACTCACAATGTAGATGCCAGCGGCGCCCCAATTGTACAGGCGCGCCTTATCTACGCTACACAGCGGGGGCTCCCCTGCTGGGGTGGACGGCGTCGGTGCTACAGTACGATGCTCCTATAACTCGGTTCGATTGCACGTGCGTAGCGCCTTTCTCAGCGCGTCTTATATGGACGGCGTACTGTTGGCGCAGCAAAATCAATGGCGGACGGTTTTTTCGTAATTTCGCGAAATTCTACAGAGCGTGAGTATTCGGCCAATATCAGGCTGAGTGCACCGCAAATCGCCAAACAAACGACGGATTCGCGTTCTGCGGCGTCAGAAAGCCCAGACACAACTGTCAACGCAATTTTGAAAATTCGACCCGGAAACAAATTTTTAGCTCGCACAGCAGCTCGTCAAAGTCGACCCGGGGCCAAAATTCGCGAATTTTTCAAATTTGGCGCCAAAATGGGTCCCGCAGCGATCCAATTCATTTTTTCCGTGTTCGGCACTATCGAGTACTACAACATATCAAAAGATAGTATATACCATTATATGCAACTTTTTCGAGTTCTACCTTGTACTATGCCTTTTTCAGTACTTTGAAAATTTAAATTTTTGAATTTCCCGCCAACGGGGTCCCGGAGCGTGACCCCGTTTGGTGTCCACCCTGCCCACCCACTAGGCCTACCCAACGCAAAAGACCGTTTGCAAATCGGCCGCTGCACGCGCGAACACCATCCGTTAGAAATTACTGCGTTTCGCGCACAAACGCTATATACTCCACACTTTTTTGTGGAGTATAAAAACGTGCACCAACACTGGCATCTTTGAGACCTTTGATATGAAAATGGCTCTAAGTTGTTCATCTTATGTCGGACAGCAGTGTTGACAGGCTGTCGCGTCGCCGCGTGATGCCGCGTGATTATTGAGTTTGAACGAGCGCGCTACCGTACATACATTTATGACCGCAGCTTTGTCGATAATTCGAATTTGAACGACCGCGCTTTTCGTTATGTTATAGGCAGCGAGCATAAAAGATACGGTATAGGCAGTCGTCGCTAGTGTGGCTTATAGGAGTGATTCCAACACGTTTGCTTCAGTCGGTGTACAGAGCGGCTCGCAGTTTCTTTCTCTTATTTCTTGAGTGTGATCAGGAACGCGCCCTCGCCCTGTCGTAATTCTTGGCCGCTTGTCGGTCGCGCGTCGCTTCCAGTAGTCAATTCGTCGTCGTAGTTGATCGAGTCTGGCGTCGCATTGTAGTTTCCGTCGTTCGAGAAAAAGCCCGTCGAAAATACGTTGAATCACAGGGTATTTGATCACAAGAGCAATACGTAACTGAACGAAGTACGACGTATTGCTCGT